>CAEGAE010085543.1:0-15992 GCA_903067095.1 Girardinus metallicus | reverse complement strand
CAGTGGAGGAAAAAAGTATTTAGTCAGTCACCAATTGTGCAAGTTCTCCCACTTAAAAAGATGAGAGAGGCCTGTAAATGACATCATAGGTAGACATCAACTATGAGAGACAAAATGAGAAAAAAAATCAGAAAATCACATTGTCTGATTTTTAAGGAATTTATCTGAAAATAAGGGTGGAAAATAAGTATTTGGTCAATAACAAAAGTTCATCTCAGTACTTTGTAATATATCCTTTGTTGGCAATGACAGAGGTCAAATGGTTTCTGTAAGTCTTCATAAGGTTGGCTCACACCGTTGCTGGAATGTTGGCCCATTCCTCCCAGCAGATCTTCTCTAAAGCAGTGATGTTCTGGTTCTGGCGGCGGCAACACGGACCTTCAACTCCATGACATAAAAAAATGGAGTAAATATATATGTATTTTATATCTGGACATACATTTGATGTCCAGAATCATTATTTTTTTGTAAACTTGTAAATATTATTTTTTCTAACCTGCTGAAGTAGTCAATTATACAACAATATTGCAGTAAATTAATTAAAAAGACATTTTTTCTCTAAAAAATATGTGTCCGAGAATATTTCGTAAACTCTGTTACCACAAGGTTCTGTCCCTTTAAATTTGTGGAATGACATTCCACAGCTATAAAAGTTGCATGAAATGATATCACTTCCTTTTGTTGACAAGATCTCAAGCACTCAGAGGTATGTCTACCCTTCTCTGAGAAATAATTTCAATATGAAAAGCGTCATCACCAAGAGTTATAGTTTTTTATGTCAATCTTCTTACTGCAATATCACTAGAAAGACAGCACAGATTTTTTTATGAAAATATTTCTATTTAAATGTTTTTAAACCACAATTTTATTGGTGACATGTGCTTTTAGCATTTATGCTAGCAAGTTTTTAACAAAAATGTTTGAAATTGTCACTTTTGTTACTGTCAAACTCTGTAACCAAGGTAGAGTAACGGTGTTGACATCATGCAATTCTTGAGTTGTTTTAAAAGTTATTGAATAAATTGTAATAAATGTATGAATGAATGAAATAATTAAATAAATAAATACATCTTGAAGTAATTTTTGACTAACTTACAGTACTTTATGTAACATAGTCTACATTTTTACTTTAGATATGCCACTATGAAGTCCATGCACAAAGTTGGAAAGAACCACTTTTTCTGGCCAGGATGAGATGATGTGCTGTGGTACACTCATAAAGATATCATAAGATTGATTCCATCCCCAAATAAAGTTGGGTCTCGCCATGTGAAAATCAACAAAGAAATTTGGGCAAAAATGTCAAAAGAATGAATATAACAAAATTCAAATCAAACCTTCAAATGACAGTATTAGTTATAAAGTGCCTTAGTTCTCCATTTTGAAAATATCTGAAGTGTTATCAGAAGTTTTAAAATCTCTTGTTCCCACCAACCTAAATGTGCTTCTTCCTACTTATGTATTATTTTACATAATTCTGAATCTGTTAATGTTTAATGGTTCTAGAATTGCCTTTAATGCTATTTTCTTGTATGTATTTTAAATGGTTTGTGAGTTTATGTCTTAAAAAACTCCGAACAACTAAAAACTAAACACTCCAATGAAATGTTATTAAAATATTATTGTCCTGTCAATTCTGTTACTACAGTCAACTCTGTTACTTCAGTCGTCAACCCTGTTTGGTTGACGACTAACAGAGTTATGTAAAAAAATAAATAAATATATTGTTTTAATATCTTAGATATTGTTAGCTGGCTTCTTCTGTACAATAGTATTATAGGCACAATTATTTTTTTTTAAATAATGGTTGGTATTTAATGAGTTTTAATAGAAAATATTTGCTCCTACAAAACAATTCTGTAAATGTTAAGTGTTTTGTTAATTTTTTTTAAATGTATTTTTGAGTTAAATACCTCAGCTTGAAGTTATCTTGTATAATGAGCTGGTGGAATGCACAGTTCCACCAGGGATTTTCCAATTGCTGCTTGCTTGTCTGAAGGAGCTGAGTGGCAGTGTCATGGGGGTCGGGTGCTCTCTTAAATGTAAGCTTGGAGGCTCCTAGAAGGAGCTGCGTCTCAAAGGTGGGACTAGGTTCACCCAGGCATTTTGCACAGCTGAATGGTTGACATGGAGATTAAAGGGTTTTTCAAACATGCATGTCACAATCAAAGCAAAACTTTAGGTATGTTTTTGATGAGGGAATGAGATAAAACTAGAAAATAGTTCATTTTACATAGTATTGCCCCTTCAAAACCAGCCCTATAGATTAGCCAGCTACTGCTAATCAAAGGCACTAATGAATCGATCAGCTAACTGGGCACACAAGTAGGTTTCAACAAAGTTGTCAAGATAGAAAAACATTGGCAAGGAGCTTAGAGAAGCAATTGTCAATAAGAAAATATTTTTTGTGTAACATAAATATGTATAGTAACCTCAGCATTGAGTCACATGTGAGTTCTATATTAATATTCTAACTTGAGGGTTGTCTAAAGACAGATCACAACACATTTGTAAGAACACTTGCGTAGACTCCACAGGGATGTGTGTTATCTACTGTTGTTTTCAATTTATAAAAATTCTTCCCCTTCATAATATATGCTGATGATGGCTCTGATGGCTTGTCTGCAGACTGTTAGCAACCCCACCTACTTTCATTGTGCCACCTGTTGCATCTCTTGGCTTAAGAGCAGCTCTCTTGACCTAAATGTTAGTAAAATAAAATAGATGAGTCTGGCTGGTAGGCTGAAAGATGCACACGTTTATATTTTCAACCCAATAATTATAAACGATCAGGAAGTGAAACAAGTTACTAATTTTACATAGTGTACAACTTTACAGATAACAGACTTGTGTGTAGTTATTATTACTACTGTATATAAGTGGGTTTCCAGTTTTCCTTTGTTCATTGTGTCTTGTAATAAAATTTATGAAAGCTAAAGTCAAAAGACAAAAAAAGCAAAATGACATCAGCAAAATGTTGAGTGGGTGAAAAACTCAGCACAAAAATGCAAGCAACTAATGAAGTCACCGATTACTTTGCTCTTTGTATGTTTTTATTTCTTTGCCAGATAAAAATTATATTTCACCTGTAATATTTCATCCAAAACTGTCTTAATTTTATCGTTTTATTCCAGAAACATCAGCTTCTTTTTCCGCCTTGACATGCAAATTATGAAAAAAATAAGGTTTTTATTTTTAGAGTGTTGAATTACAGTAAAAACCTTAAAGGGATCCATGATTAGTTGTGATAATATACTTTATTTGAGAAATATTTATTTTGATGTAAAACAACACAAAAATAATACTGTAAGCTGTTTGGTTTTTATAAATTAAAAAAATATATTGTCACCATGTTGTTCACGCTACACTGAATTCTGGACAAATAACGTCTATAGGCCCAACTGCTCTACCTCCATTCAGCCAAAACAGCAATGAGTAACGTTTTTAAGCCTTTTCAAATTGAACCTGAGTGCGTTGAAATCGATTGGAATGTAAAAATCACAACAGGTAATAAAGATGAGGAGGACCAAATGGAGGAAGAGGACAGAGTTGGCCATGGGAGCTGGTGCTTTGCTGCTACTGCTACCTTCAGAAACAATGAATGACACGTACCTCTGGTTGGACCGTGTGATCCAGTTAGTAGTTCTGTGTCCGGTCCAGTAACAGCTGTTTATGGTCTGGTCTTTGTCTGGATGTAAACGGGGCAGCAGTAGTGCCATAGACTTCCGTTGGCATTTAAAAGAGCTTCCAGCCCGGTCTGTGTAATGTTTCTCCCAGCGTTTTGTGTTCCCTGGCCGTGCCAGTTTTTATCCACAAAGGCATTATGGGGATAAAAACTGTTGCAATTATTTTCAACCTGCCAAGGTAATGATAACCTGTTAGAACTTTTGTCAGTTTTTCTCTTACAAATGACTAAGCTAAAGAAATGTTGAGAGCACAAATGTAGGAACTTCGGAAGTTGTGTTCAGCACCTGCGCTCTTCTTTTTTTATGTGTGGGAGGAAATCCAGATTCATCTCGTTTTTTTTTGTTTTTTTTTAGTTACAGCCAACAGTGATTCAGTGTGGCATTATCTAAAATTACACCAGTCAAACGTAATATGATAAACAACTCAGGTAAAGTTAGCCTTCCTGTATTTGCTCTGTAGATTCCAGTACAGAATGGACCCAACGTCATCAACCCAGCAGGTGAGAAAAATGGCGACCTCCATGAGTAAAAAATATAGCAGAAGATTTTTTGAAGTAGTTATTTAGCAATTCTTTAGTCAATTGGAAAATTACAACATATTTAGGCCAAGATGTTCAACTAATCTTGTATTCCTTTAAAGATTCATCAGTCATGCAGCCACATGATGCAAAGCAAGAAAAATTTACGTTTCCCTCCAGGTTGAAGGAAATGTAGTTTAGAAGAAAAGAGTTTACGATTCATTGCCCAAATGCGATGATATAAGGGGAGCTGATGTGAGACGGAGAAGAGACAAGGTGTGGAAAGAGGAGGAGGTACGTTGAAGAAAGGGGGAGTTGTGGGAGAAAAGAGGGAGCAAACGTGTAACAGTCTTATCATATTTAAGCCAAAATACCCTTCACCATAACTTCACACAACTTCCTGAAGCTACAGAGAGTTAGCCTCTTTCACAGTGGAACTAGAAGTTTTTAATCAATATTAAGGAATTACTGGCTCAAAACAAGCTCCTAAATCTTGATGAAATGTTACTTGTAAAATAGTTTTGTCTTATTTCAAGTGTATTAAGATACAAACTAGACAAAAAATACTTGGTCAGATTTTATGTTTCTGCTGTGATAGTGACAGCTTGTCTGAAATTTTATAAGAATAATTTTAAAAGTTAATTTTCTGCACATATAAAAGTTTTATGTATAGACCAATCACAAAAAAGAATCAACTAAGGAAGAAATAACATGCTATAAGTGAAAAAACACCAACCTGCACTGGGACTAACTTACACAGTACAAAGGTGTAATGGGGAAACACAATTTTGGTTTATTAAACCGCATTATGTTGCTATTAAATGCATTTTATTAAGGAATATAATTTAAAATTGGCTTTGACAATGTATTGAACTGCATATCCAGAGAATATGTTAATAAAAAATATCTGTGGTGTAGAGCAACATTTGCATTGCTGTTCTACGAATGTGGATGAACAAAAATGAATCATGAAGAATTTATTCAGCCTGGAAGGCAGAAAGGGAATTCCACCTGTACCTCATAAAGCAACAGGACAGGACTGAATGTTTGAAAAATACACAATTACTTCATATTTTGGTCTATGCAAAAAATGATACATATGCCATGACTGTGTTTAACTGCTTTGAAGTCATTGGGTTTATTGCCAAACTCCCACAAAACCAGTTCAATTCAACAATTATGTGAGTTGCTATCAGGCATTGACAGCGATGGGAGTTTAACCACAGCAAACACGAGATTCCTTCCTTTGCCCCAATAAATCACAGTATTCTACTGTTCCATCTTCTTATCGCTCATCAAATGTTTGCTTTTTTTTGAGAATGTTCAAAATAGGTTCCTTTACACTGCATTGCAAAAAAAACTTCTTACCAAGTACTTTTGGTCTAGATTTTAAGTGCATAATTTTTTAGTAAACATGAAATAAGACAAAACTAAGCCAAAAGTAACTTGTCAGCACAATGTAGGAGCTTGTTTTAGATTATTTCACTTACAACAAGATATTTTGCTTGTGTTATAAGTGAAATAATCTGCCAGTGGAACTAGTGTTATTTTTATCAATACTAAATAATTATTGATTTAAAACGAACTACTATATCTTGCCAAAATATTACTTATAAATTTGTTTTCTCTTATTTCAAGACTAGAAACGACAAAAATACTTGGTATATTTGAGTTGTGAAAACCAAAAAGTTCTCAGAATAGGAGAATATAAATACCTATTGTCTGTAAACATCACCAAACATGTGGGCACATCATCCTAATGAAGGATGAATCCTTTTTCCGAGAGTTGAGGTCTCACTTCCTCTGATTCCTACTAAGAGGCGATTTGTAACGCTCCTATTCTGAAGAAAGACTTTCTCCAATAAAACTGATTTACGGCCACACCTCTCACTTTTGGGTTCTGTACAAATTCGATGCTGTGCTATAAAATTTAAGCCTGCAAACTATCAGAATGCTATCTTTGTCACAGCGAGCATGTAATTACCATTTATCTTGAGGCATAGCTCAGCGTGGCCGCAGATCTTTTCGGCTCCTCCGCTGTTTGACTCATTCATGTGCTGCTTATCTCTGCTCTCACTGAGCTCTCAATTTCCCCACATTATATCATTGTCGTGGAATGGGTCCAACCGGGTTGTGAGCACTTGGTTAAAGGGAATGTTTAGGAGTAACGTCAGGAAAGTTGTGAAAGAGAGGAAAATTTTGTGCAGAAAAGTTCTAAATCACGATAGATGCCAAAGATTCTCAAAGAGCTTCACCAAATTTTGTAGTCAAACAAAATACTTATTTTGTCTCTTTTTTATGTCGAGTGGATCATGCTTGGTGAGGCTGATGAAATCCACTGAACAGAGCTGCGGCAGCGGCCACTTGTTTCTGTTTATTTCAGTTTAATGTGATGGCACGGACATCAAAGACAAGGCTAACGTCTGGGACAGATCATCTCTTCTTGTGACTTTTATTTTTTCTTTTTTTTCTTCCTCTGTTTTTGAGGGCAACATGGAAGCTGTGTGACCCTGGATGATTAATCTGGACATTTTCTGTTTCTCTCTCTCCCCAGTTAAAGTGAATGACTGGTATGTAAAAAGAGTCTGGAGAGACGGGAGGCCTAACCCCACCCTCCTCCTCCTCCTCACAAGCTATTAGGCCTCCCTCCACCTCCCCCTGTGGAGAGAGGAAGATAAGGGAAAATTGAAAATGAGGAGGAAGGAGAGGGAGAAAGACATCTCCACATCCACGGGCAGACTTCTTGTTTTCCACCACTATCTCTCCCTCCTTTGAGCTTGATTGGCCGCCAAGCTTAAGAGGCTTGTTATCAACCTTGGAGACGATAGAAGTTCATCGGCCACGGGACTTGACTGATGAAGACGACAATGTTTCTCTCTCTCACTCTCTTTCTTTCCTTCTCTCTGAGGAAGTGGCGTATATCTTTCTGACTAATGTGGAGTCTAGGTAGAATGCGGTCAGCTCCATCGGATCCAGGGGCCGCTGGGACTCCAACATGTCTCCTGGCTGGTTCTTATTTAGTCACGAGACTTGTCTGAAAACAGCGCAGACTATTTTGGCTCTGCATGGTCCCTGAAATCTTTATTTAAAAGCCTGAGACTAAGTTCATGATAGAAACTCCCTGCTTTCAGGATACAAGAGCCCACTTGTAGCATGTTCCTGTGGCAATCAGTTAAGTGTTATTTTATCTTATCTCATTCAAGTGGGGCACCAAAACTATCCATTTTGAAGCAAGTGGCCTACTGAGATCAGCACAAAAAGCTGCAACGTCTCACTGTTTTCCTATAGCAAAAGCATTTCACATGCTGCAGCTAATACTATGTTACAGAGCAGTCTAAAAGTATTTGCCCCCTACAGATTAAATGCTTCAGATCAAACAAATGAATCAAAGATTACCAGACTAAGTAGACCAAGTCTGAAATGTGTGAAGATTCGTTTTTCTTACTTGATAAATCTTAAAAGAAGTGTAATTAACCAGATATTTTTGAAAGCTTAGATAACTTTTAACCTGCATCCATGCATTATTACTACCAGACCACTAGAATTATTAAATTTCCTAAATAGAAACTTTTCGGGCAACATGAAGTAGACTAAAAGCAATAAACCATGTCCCAATCTAAAGAAATCCAAAAGCAGAGTAGAAAAAAATGTTATCGGCATCTTTTAATCCAGGGAAAGTCATTGTCCACAAATACGGAAAATATGGAACACCAGTGATTCTTTCCTTGTATGGGATACCAAAATTACTCCAAGAACACACCAACCACTCATCCAGGTCAAAACAAGAAAGAATCCCAGAAAAAACATCCATAGTTGCCTCAATTGAGGTCAGAGTTCATGATCCAACAATCAAAATGAGAGAGTGAGTTGAAATGGGATTGAAGGGGGAGTTCAAATACCAGAACCAATGCTGATGGTTTGCCAAAGATGTCACGATGAAGCTAAAATATGAAGAAAGAACATAGTTGGGTACCTACAATCAAACATTTATGTCTTCAGAATGTGGCTGACTTGACTTAATTGATAGAATTATAAATTTCTGTCTTTCTAAAAAAAACGATGCAGGAAATTCCCTGGTCACCAGCTCATGATTTTAACCTAAAGTGTACTCTGTTATGTAACAGAACAATGACCTGAAGCATCACCAATCTGTCATTAACTCTAGGGCACTTGTGTGTCTGTCAGCTGGCCTGGGAACGCCTTGGGCTTCCCCCAGAGGAATTGGAAGAGGTGAAGTCTGGGAGACAGTTGGACAAACGGTGATGATGATGACCACTAACAATTTACAGTAGAACATTTAGTAATGTTCAGGTTAAGCTGAAATGATTTGCTGTAGCAAAACTTCATACTACAAAATTGAGAACATTTCAGGAGTGATTCTCAAAGAACAGATTTTTTACAAAAATCAACTTAGCCACAATTATTAACACTCTTGCCGGTACTTTGTATATTTTGAATAATTACTCAGCTAGTCATTAAAGCAAGTTGCATTTATTTCTGGATTAACCTTGTCTATATTACTGTATTCATATATTTGGGATACTTATCCTATCAAAACGACCCAATAATCCATTTTGGGTAGAGGCTACACAATATTTTTTTAAAATCTCAGCTCAAGATATAATGCATATTGTAATGCATAATTGTGCATAAATTTAGCTAATTTTTCAATGTGAGATTGGGGTCGGGAGGTGCTGGTGCCTATGTCCAGCTAACGTAATGTGAGATTATGCTTCTACAATAAAAGTGACTATTTTTAAAGTTTTTACACATCTTTGGAGCTAATATTAAACTAATGACTTTAATAGGCTAATCTTAGTCACTAACAATGACCTCTAGATGAGAGAAAACCATGTTATATACTCATATTTTCAATTCAGGCTATAAAATACTAAAGACAAAATAATGACGTACCTTTCTTTTGAGTAAAATTGACATTTACTAAGCATTTAAAGAAGTCCTGATTTGTTTTTCCATTGTTGACATCTCATATTTTAAAATAATATTTTTTTTTCATTTGTCTCATTGTGGAAATCATTTGTGTTGCCTTCCAATAAACCTGTTCACATTACCTGCCACATGTTACAAATCAAATGTGCAGCAGCTTAAAGCTGAAACATGTCAGCAAAAGGTGAATCTAAAAACAGCTTGCATACAACAGATTTTTTCCATGCCTGTATGAGACCAGATTGTGAAAATACATCTAAAAATTGTTATAAAAAAATAATCACAAGAAAAAGATTACTGTTCAGCAAATTAAGCCTGTTTTGAGGCTTGTAAGGAACAAATATTTCTTTATTGTTTCATTTCCACATAATATGTTGTCGCTCTAGTAATTTTTTAAATCCTGTTTAATGTTTGCTTTTGTATTAATTTAGAGAATTTGCTGACAAAAAGTATCAGAAACAGAGTGTTATTTTGAGCATTCTGATCCCGTCTCAGTCACTGTAGAGGTTATTAATTCAACGTATTAGTGTCACAAAACAACCATTTGGAGACGTTTGAGTTTTGTTTGCTGAACACAGTTCTTATAAAGAATTACAAATAAGGACAAATAATTTCAAATAATAAAAACAATTTGCACCCTGCATGTGGCGATGACATGTCATCTGGGTCTCTTCATACAAAGGAATCTGAACTTTTGGCTAAATCTTTGAATCTTTTTAGATGTGAAAAAAAAAAAAACTTCTGAAGCGCACAGAGAATAAATGGTGGAACCTGATGCTCGTGTTATCAGGGCCAGTATCAGTTCAAGTGTACTGCCTATTGAACATTGTCTCTATTTTCCTCTTGAAGGTCCATCCTGGCTGGGATGAGGCCTCAGAGGGTGACAGGACCGTGTAAACATTCCCAGCCCTCCTAACGTGTCTGTCTGCCGGAGGTGATGCATCTGCATGAGTCCATTTGTTTACTGCATGAAGAATGTTAAGAATATAGACTGTGTGCGTGTGTGCATGTAATTGCAGGGTTGTGTGATTGTGTACTTAAAATAGAGAGTGTGAGGGGGTGCAAAGGTGGGGCGGGGTCACGAGTTTTGTTTCCCTTTGTATCGTCTTAATGTTTGTAATGATCCAGCGGGACGTGTATCTGGTGAATATTGCGTGCTGTTTAGTCTACCAATCACCACGGTGACAAAGAGTCTAGGTCTGAGGGGTTGGAGGTGGAGGTGAGGGTGAAGGTGGGGGCTGAAATAAGTGGCGTCGTGGGTCAGGGAGGACTGGGCTGCAGAGACGTACATACACGTATGAAAATAGACCCTGGCTGCGGCAGAGGCATTCTCCTCAAATTCAGATCTCCAGGTTGATTTTTGATTCATTCATCCACAGGAAGTGACACGCTTCCAATTAAGAGGGAACGACAACAAACCATTTCCTTTAACAGCCATGATTGAGCGCTGTTTACAGAGTGGCTGGGCTGCATATGTGAACGTTCCATCTGTTGTTCACACAGGACGGTTTCTGCAAGCTGAATTTCTAGATTTGGTCTGTTTGTGTGTAAAGCTACACTTTATTACAACTGCAAGCAGAGATTAGCATTGAAAGGGGTCAAATTCTTAGCAAATACGGATCCAAAATTAGCTTTGGACCACATTTATTTTTTTTACATTTACATTAGAAAGGTTTTAATTCCTCAGTCAAAGATATTTGAAGACTAGAAAGTTTGCTTGTTGTTGTTTTTTAAATGGTTGAACTTGTCTGTAACTCAACCTAACATTGGAACCAGTGCATTGAAAGATAACATTTTCAAGCAGACACTTTGTCAAAATAATTACAAATGGCCACAGTTCTGTGTAAAGACAATAAACTGGCAAACAACACATTTTTACAATTACAAAATGGGCAAAAACTGCTGAAGCAATCCCAACTTCTAAATTTGTATACATGGATTTATCATGCCCTCTACAAAATATAAATATAAAGTCCTTTTCATATATACAGAAAATAACATTTCTCAATTACGATTATATGTAACATTTACTCAGAAGGGAAAAAATCCTACATTAAGAAATTATTGTTTTTAACAAAATCACAACAAGTCTTATAAGAAATTGTTGTACTTTTAACATTTTAAACTGTGTTATTTACTTTTTTGAAGTCCAGCCCATGACTTCCTGTTTCCATGGGGTGTAAATATGGCATTACACTTTTCTTAGGCCACACTTTAAACTGCGAAACATGTTGTTTAAGAGAGTCAGATGTGTTTTCATCTTCATAAGTCAGAGGGTGGATTCAAGAAAAAGGCTATTTGCCTAAATTTGACCCTTTCCCGCAGTCTGAAGAATAATTATAGCTTAAACAGGAACTGTAACAAACTAGGCTGGGTGAGGATTTTATTTTGCCACCATGTAGAGTGTGGAAAGAAAAATCTCCAAAGATAACAGCTGCATTTAGAAGAAAAAAACATTTAGGGTTAAAAAAAAATCTCCACAATAACCATTTATGTTAAGGCAATTATGACCATCTTTATTAGGGATTAATAATTCTACTAAATAATTTTGCCATAATTGTTGGTAGCAGAGCTTGCCGTATATTGTAATGCTTCTATCCTAAATCCATGCTGTTAGTTAACTGGTTAAAGTTTAAAGATCTACCAATCTACCAATTTTTGAAGGTAAAAATGTCCTAATAATTATTAAGCTGCTCAAATACCCCAACCACAAACAGATTATGGAGAAAACTTTAGCACTCTGGATTGCTCACAATTTAAAGGCATTGCTTGATAAAATATCATTCAACAAAGGACTTTACTTTTTCTTTTTGCCAATATATTATGCTGTGAAATACTTTTATTTACTTTTTTGCAAATATTCAGCTAAATACATGGCCTCCACCACACAGGCCTGCAACACGCACCCTCCCCCCCCACTGCAGCTCTGGACAGTTTAAAACCCTGCCAAGTGTGACAGGTAATTGTGAGGCTAGACTCTAAACACCCATTGATTTTAAAACATCTACAAACTTTACATGCTGCAAGGAACTTAAAATATGTTTTGGTACAAAAAGTTTCATGTTATTTTGTCGATTTTTGTGAAAATGTAAAGAGTGGACCCAGAAAGCCTCTATGTTTTTGTGCTCTGCTGAGTAACACTGGGCTCTTCTTACAGTTTACATTATTATTTAGTGCAGCTTTATTAAAAGCCTAACACATACAATGTTCTCTCTCTGTTTACTGGGCAGATAAAATACCAGAGCCTTTCCACCATGAGGCCAAACAAGCCTGAAAATGTTTGTCCGAGAAAACATCTGAGTAAGAATTATAGATCTTATTCACTCGTTCAATGAACCTTGAGATGCACTTAGCGGGTTGCTTGTAGCAGCCATATATCAAGGCTAACAACAGAGCAGACCCTCTTCAAAGGAGCTAAGCATGCCTCCTCTAACACTACTGCCCACTAGTGGACAAAAAAAATCCAGGTACAGACTGCTGTTTGTACAGCTGATATACTTTACACCTAATATAATTTTATCCAATCAAATTCAAGGTGGCAGAAAACGAATTAAAAATAGGATAAAAAAAGAAAATGAAATTCACAGCTGTAAAATAATATAAAACTTTGGACAAATACAATATAAACATCCATCCATCCATTTTCTAACATCTTTGTCCCTTAGTGGGGTCAGGAGGGCTGCTGGTGCCTATCTCCAGTTAACATTCAGGACAAGAGGCGGGGTCACCCTGGACAGGTCGCCAGTCTGTCACAACAATATAAACATCAAAGATTAAAACAAAACAAATTATGAAATTATAAATTCTACAAAAAGACCTGGGTTTAACTGGGTTTACCTGTGCAGAGGAGACATGACTGGTGTTTTATTGATGAGGCTGAAGCTTCTGCTATCTGACAGACAAGGTTCAGCAATCAAAGGTCTGCCTGACATTCCCTCCCCTCTGCCGCTGCACCTCCCACTCCATGCTTTACCAGTTTGTCTGGATGTGCACATGTATGAACAGACTAACAGGATTTCATTTATGTGTTAATGGGGAATGAGCTTTGTTGACTGTATGACTTCTCCTCTTGTCTTGCGCCCACATCAATGATTTATCTTTATTTTATCTGGTTGCTTAAATATGTTTGATTAAAAGAACATTTACATTTTGGAAACTGACTACACGAAGGGGGAATCTAAGAGTCAATATTTAGCAAAAAAATTAAAAGAGCAAAAATAAATCATATCTGAATGATAAAGAACAAATGTAGATTATTTTTATTTGAATATAGGAGTTTTTTCTTTACCAATTAGACTTGTTAATCCTAAAACACTTAATTATAATGAGGCAACTGGCAAAAATTTACATCAAATAAAGTCAGCTATAGGTAAAAAAAAAAATAAAAAATGGAAATGGCGCAAGAACAAATTTTAAAACCATGAAGTATGTGAGAAAATGTAGAAATTGTCAAAAGACTAGCTGGAATATGACTGTATTCAGAATCTGGTTTACTACTAACTGATGGCCTATTCAAAGGTTTCTCAGTAGCAGCGAATTCCACAGGGAGGTTTAATTCATAAGACATCTATAAAGCATCTAAAAATAATTTCAAAAGACCTGAAATAGGGCAAAGGATCATATTTCAAAACACAATATAACTGAAAATCTGAGAATAGAAATGAAAATTGGTGCTCTCCATCCAAAATGACTGAGCTTGAGCTTTTTTGTGACAAAGAATCGGTCAAGACTTTAGTCTCAAGATGCGCAAATCTTCCAGAGGCATGCCCTAAAAGATTTACAGATGTGGTTGCAGCAAAATATTGACTCAGAAAGGCTGACTACAAATGCAAACCCCACTTTTTAAGTTTATTTTTGCATCCTTTTCCTTTCATTTCACAATTATGCCTTTCTTTGTGTTGATGTGCACAGTAAAATCAAACAGAAACAAACAGAAATTTGGAGTTGTAATGTGACAAAAGATTCCAGGGAGGTAGAGAGAGACTCTAAGAAGGGGAAAAAATATATTTATCTAAATACATAAAAATAGCATCTGCATATTTCCTGCCTTAACTGGTCATTGCAATTCTGTGCCAATTTAAATAAAGCTCATATTGGCCACATGCTGGGGGTCTTTATAGTCTTTGCCCCTTTTCTCATTTAACTGTTTAGGCATCCAACTCTACAAATTAAAAGAAAACCCACCAATCAAACATATACACCCACATTTTAATCAACATGGTGACATTTCAGATAATCTCTGCCCTGCAAGGACCTTTGCCCCCTGTTCCCTACCTCCCATAACACATTCATTGACTTGCACACACATACATGGTGCAGCATCACCAACTTCTACCCATCCGTCTCTCCCTATCAGCTGCTCCCTGCTGCCGTTGTTTTTAAAGGTCAGCGCTGTTTGTTTGCTCAGAGGCCCATCGTCTGATAGCGTGTTGGACTGCGCCTCCCCCTTCTCCCTCATCTTAACCTGAGCCGTTATCTCAGCCGACTCCCTGGCAACTCCAACCTTGTCTTTTAAAAGAACACTTCCCAAGGAAATTATGGAGACGCTGGCAGATAGTCCACATCTCCATCTGTCAGGGCGAAAACCACAAAACTGACAGGATTGCGTTCGGCGGCTTTAGGCAGATTCCGGCTTCCCCAGGTTCAAATCCATCACGTGACCTCCAGTGTCCATCTCAGGCCCATCAACACAGCATCCAACAAGTAATTAGAGGTGACATTATAACACCATTCTGGAACAAAGGAATAAAGAGGAAGGATCTGTAAACTTCTCTAATGAGCAGGCTGGAAAGTCCCTTGATTTTTATTGTGAAAGGCAAAGGAGGTAGTAAATAGTTACATTTACTTCAGTAATGTTATTATGAAGTGTTGCTACTCTTACTTGAGTACAAGTTCTGGATACTGTAACCACTGTGAGAAATGTCACTGAATGAAGAGCAAATATTTTTTAATCAAAAATGCATGTTAAGAAGTTCTAATATTGATTTGGAGACCAAGTGATTAAAGGGTAAACACCACGCACTAGCTGCGTTTCCATTACAAACGTGTGCAAAACTTTGTCAATATTCCTTTAATGTCGAAAAACACAATTTTGCAATTGTGTTTTGTCACTTAAATAAGAATAATCCCATGTGAACACGTTTGTTGACGCAACAGGTGATTATTATCCCTGTCTTCTTCTACTGTGTGGTTTGCGCCATTGGCAACATCAGGTTGCTGATCATGTGATTCGTATAATGCAAAAAAGTGTTTCCATTGCAGTTCTGCAAAATAAACAAATTTCAATATGGCCAAAAAAAACCACCTCATCCTAGCGGCAAAATGTCTTATTGAAAAATGAATGTTTTTTTTTTTAATGCTTGAAATGTTCCCATTAAGCAAATTTATTTGAAGGTGAGAAGAAAAACAAACAAAAACAAATAGAATGAAATAGGAAAGTAAACTTGATCAGTAAACAGAAATAAATAACAATCCAACTAAACAAATCCAAAGCACAAACAATGAGAATAACAGAACTAACACGAGACTAAAATCTCATTATCTAAGAATGACTTTGTGCAAAAAACATAATGAACATATTTTGTATAGCCCATAGACATATCTGAACCTGTTCAAGGAAGCATAATAGCAGACATATGTTTGGACGTTTTGAGCCTGAAATCTATTCTGATGAAATGTCGCCAACAACTGTTGGAGGAAGACTGCTAATTATTGCCACTGCAGACTGGATGAAGCAAATTTTCAGACACTTGGTGGAGGTCGCACAGTGGCGCAGTTGGTAGAGCTGTTGCCTTGCAGCAAGAAGGTTCTGGGTTCGATTCCCGGCCCCGGTCTTTCTGCA
>CAEGAE010085534.1:0-20619 GCA_903067095.1 Girardinus metallicus | reverse complement strand
GGCAGCAATATAATATGGCTGATATCATTTATGTGGATCACACACGCACACACACACACCTACACACATTAGGACTTAACTGGTTAAAAATCAACTCTAAATGAATCCGGAAGTGTGCTTCATTTGCAGTTAACGATTTAAGGAGGTCTGACATCTCATCCCCGTATAAGGAACCCTAGTTTCTAAAATAGCAAGCCATGCCTGGAAATATAATAATAGTAATTCCCTTAATTACAAGAGGTGACGTATTTACGTAATAAAGTTCTGCTGTTAATATGAGGCCGGCAAATAAAAGCGTTGGTGGGATATGGAAAGCCATATTAGGATTTAATAAAAAAAAAACTGCATCTGTCTATAATTACTTAGTACTTTTTGCTACTCTTGTCTAATGTTAAAGTGTTCCTGATGCAAAACCAAATAATAATAATAGTAATAATAATAATAAAATAATAACATTTACTGTGACCCTACAGTTTTTGTCATAAACGTGTTTCAATCTCTCCCTCTGTTCAGTTGTACTGTTATCCAGTTCTGGTTTAAGTTGTCTAAGTATTTACAATTGCGAACTGGAGTTGATCAAGTTCAGTTCAGACTCGGCGAAAACGTTGAAATCCTCCTTTAGTGTAGCACTTGAAGCAGACGCCAACTTCAGCTACATCCAGGTAGCTAGGGAACAGCTGCTCTTAGCAAAAAACGAACACTTCCCTCCTCATTACAGTGAACATAGAAAAATCATTGTGCTCAAGATGAACGAGACACATTTCATATTCACTGTGTGTATTAGGATTGCAGCTGCTCACCCTGCTGCCTTGCAGCAAGAAGGTTGTGGGTTCGAATCCCTGCCCTGGTGTTTATGTATCTCTGGGTACTCTACCACAGTCCAAATGCATGACTGTTAGGGTAAATTCTCCAATTTAAAATTGCACTTTGGTATGTGTGTGTGTGTGTAGGTGTGTGTGAGTGTGTGTCTGTGTGGCACTGTGATGGACCGACGACCTGTGCAGTGTGTCTCGCCCAGTGACCCTGCCTCTCGCCTAATGACTGGTAGAGGTAGACACCATCCCCGCCGCCCCTGCAAGGATCCATGTGGAGAGACAATGGGAGGATGGATGAAAGTTTGCATCTCTTAAAGCAATCTTAACTGTTATTATTAATTATACCAGTGTCTAAAATGCTGATTTGACTGGGAAGGATGTCATTCTAGATTTTTTGTTTGTTTGTTTTTTATGTAATTCTTACAAGTAGAAGCTCTGAGCTCAAATGCCTTTATGACGATTATTGGCAGGTATTATTTTAGATATCCTATATTGGCATCAGTAATAAGGCTAATGTCCGCCAACAGTGAAAGTTAGCTTGTGGATAGGAAGTGTTGTCATTGTAGATTTATAAAGAACAGAATTCAGAAAAAGCAATTTCACAAATGTTATCACCTTTTGCAGATATTGCTAATATAACTCAGGACATCGAAACCTCGCCTAGTAGCAGTGCTATTGTCTACTATTCATATTCTTGACTATTCAAGAGTAACTTATTAACGAGCAGCAACATTTATGTTTGGGATACCTGAAATGTTGATGGTTTGTAGGTGGCATGTCTTTCTAAATGTCTGAAGTTTGATTTTTGTTGGTAAGAAACACTGGATTCATGGAAATCCTCAAACATCCCACCTGTGTGGCTATTAAATGTTAAAAGGGTTTGCCACGGCCAGTGTTTGATGCCTCCCTTCCTTAATAAAGGTGTGCGACGTCAGAGCAGCGTGGAGGTGTGTGTGGGGGGGGGGTGCGTGGGTGTGCGTGTGCGTGCTCTTGTGTGTGTGTTAGACAGAGGAGGTGGGGAGAGAGAGAGAGAGAGAGAGAGAGAGAGAGTATGGGAGGAGACCGGCGTGCACAGTGCGCATGTGCAGACGGTGAGATCTGTGCTGCGGTGGAGCAGAGACTGGACACACACCGCTAGAGAGATGGCGCGGCACCCGACCGGAGCGCAAGGACAGCTGGTTGGCGACGGGGGGGCTTGAATTACAAAGAAGAAGAAAAATATATGGTTATAAAAGCAAAAAAAAAAAAAAAAAAAAAAAAAAAAAAAAAAAAAAAAAAAAAAAAAAAAAAAAAAAAAAAAAAAAAAAAAAAAAGAAAAAAAAGAGAGAGAAAAGGATAAATACAAGAATATTTAAATGTATATTTAAAGAAGAAAAATAACAGATTTTGAAGAGACATTTCATTCCTGGAGAGCGGCGGCAGAGAGGTAGGAGAATAATCGAATATTGTAACACGGAGAGGGATCTGGAGAGGAGGCTGCTGCAAGGAGGACACCAAAAAGCAACAAAAGCAAACTGAACTTTACTGGACGCGTGGACTTCCTGGACGTCGGCTTACGCCAGTAGGTCAGATAGATGTTTTGTCCACAGCGCTGCCCGGATCATGAACGCGCAGCTGTCGATGGAGAACATAGGCGACCTGCACGGAGTGAGCCATGAGTCCGTCGCCGGCCACGGAGAGCTGCTGAGCGGCCACAGTCCGCACTCCCGCCCGAGCCCGCGGGGTCTGGGCCACCGCGCTATGGGCATGGCCACCCTACTGGACAGCGGAGACTATCACCCCGGCCACCCGGGACACCTGCATCCAGCCATCAGCATGTGCGAAGCCCCCCACGGCATGAGCGCGAGCACCACTTACACCACCCTGACCCCCCTGCAGCCCTTACCCCCCATCTCCACCGTGTCCGACAAGTTCCCCCCCCATCACCACCACCACCACCATCCCCACCATCCGCACCCGCACCCGCACCAGAGGCTCCCCGGGAACGTCAGCGGCAGCTTCACGTTGATGCGGGAGGACCGCAGCTTGGCGCCCATGAACAGTCTGTATCCCGCTTACCATCACAAAGACCCCTGCATGGGCCAGAGCCTCTCCCCGCTGTCTGGTTCTGGACTGGCCAGCATACACACGTCTCAGGCCGGCATCCCTCCGTACGCTCACCCCGGCGCCGCCATGCCCGGCGAGAAGATGCTCACGCCCAGCGGGTTCGAGGCTCACCATCCGGCCATGCTCAGCAGACACGCCGAGCAGCACATGACCTCCTCCGCCGGGATGGTGCAAATCAACGGCCTGCATCATCACCCGCACGCCCACCTCGGCGCGCAGGGCCACGGCCAGGGGCTGGGTAGCAACCGGGAGCAGGCCTCCGGGCCTGGGCACCAAGGTGGCGGCGGAGGAGGGGGAGGAGGCGGCGGCGGCGGCGGTGGTGGCGGTGGTGTTTCAGGGGGACAGATGGAGGAGGTGAATACCAAAGAAGTCGCGCAGAGGATCACCACGGAGCTGAAGCGCTACAGCATCCCTCAGGCCATCTTTGCTCAGCGGGTCCTGTGCAGGTCTCAGGGGACCCTGTCCGACCTGCTGAGGAACCCCAAGCCCTGGTCGAAGCTCAAGTCCGGCAGAGAGACGTTTCGCCGCATGTGGAAGTGGCTGCAGGAGCCTGAGTTCCAACGCATGAGCGCGCTCAGGCTCGCAGGTGAGCGAAGCCTCGGTAAATCACCTCCTTTTTTTTCCTCCCCTATTTATTTGCTTGTTTATTTATTGCTTTCATCCTTACAAATGCCCGCTATGGAAATTGATATACATTTGACCCCTTTGCTGAACAGTTTGCAACCTGTGTGGGCTGTGAGGTGACATTCAGCCTGTTTAGTAATGAAACTATAAAAACACTAAGTTGATTTTAACAACATGGGTCAGGTTCAGTGTAGAGGTTCCCTCCAGGCTGACTGATCCTCACGACATGAAGAGATGATCTAATCTCCTCTGTTGAAGGTTATGAATTAAAAATAAATAAATAAAAAATAAAAATCCAAACTTAGTTTCAGGATTATTGTTGTTGTTAAAGCGATGTGTTTATAATCGATTAAGTAGGTAATAACTCATTATAAGGGTTTAAAAGTCGATTCATCGTAGCAGAAAATAAGCATTACTCCGACATCTTTTTTTTCTTTTTTTTTTTGCACTGTTTCTAGACTCATTTTGGGCTAGTGTGAAACAAGTGCTCATGTCACTTTACCTCCAAACTATCGATCGCAGCACTGTGTTCGTAAACCGATCCGTCTCCAAGAAATCGTTACAGGGACGTGTTTATTTTGGTGTCGATGCAACTGATCAGCTCTTCTTTTTTCCTCTCTTTTTTTTTTTTGCTGCTGCCCTTCTGCTTGTAAACGGAGGAAATAGAGAGAGTGTGTGTGTGTGTGTGCGTGTACATGTGTACATGTTTTTCTGAGAGTGGGTGATAAACTCGATTTAAATGTCAACTGGAGTTTGTTGTCATGCATAATTTAGCAGGTGAAGATTGCTTTGGCCGGGGCTGCAAAAGAAATAAAATAAAATAAAATAAAATAAAGTAAAACAGATTAACCCTGTTAAGACAAGTGGGGAGGGAAAATAAAAGTGCGGTAGGACAGAATACAACAGTAGGATTCATGACCGGAGCTGAGGAACCGAATCTGACTCGACCGAAGTTTGTGTAATCAACCGATGGACGTGTGGTCGAATTTGTCCCTCAGACAGGGCCACAGGTTCAATTTACAGGTGCGGGCAGTGAGGCCCAAAAAGCACGCGAGGGTTCATAGGCAGTTTTCGATCCAAATAGGAAATGTACAAATGAATGGACGCTGGGAAAAAATGAAATGTGGAAAGTGCTTGCAGATATACACACACACATATATATCTATATATATATATAGATAGATATATCTATATATATATAGATATATATATATATATATCTATATATATATATATATATATATCAGTCTTAACCTGGTTGATGTTTATAACTTTAATCTAATTAATTATCCTCATCAACTTTGTTGCCATTTGTTTCTTATGTAATTAAAGAGTGAAATGTATTTTAGACTATAATAGCAAGATGATGATAAACATCCCAAGCATACCAAACATTCAGGTTTGTTTTCACTTCTGCCCTCTTCTTCTTAAGTGACATCTGGCCTGTATCCAGCTTGTGCGTCAGTCATGGTTACTCCCATGTTCTTACATGAATTCCTGCGAAGAAGTTGTCTTACAGTACACTTCACAGTTGTTTTTGTTTATTTTTTATATCAATGTTTTGACAGTATCTTCAGTGTTAATGTTGGGTTTATTTACACTAAGCTGTCTTCTTCCTCGTGAACAAACAAATTGAATATTTCTGTGTTCTGTACTTTACTGATAAAATATATGATTCATTTGATTCAGTTACTAGACATACAACTCTGGAAAAAATTAAGAGATCACTTAAAATGATCAGTTTCTCTGATTTTACTTTTAATAGGTATATGTTTGAGTAAAATGAACATTGCTCTCTTATTCTATGAACTACCAACAACATGTCTCTGAAATTCCAAGCAAACATTTAGTATTTATTTGCAGAAAATGAGAAATGGTCAAAACAACAAAAAAGATTCAGGGCTTTCAAACCTCAAATAAGGTAAAGAAAACAAGTTTAGATTCATTTAGTACTCAGGAAGAATTCAGAAATCAATTTTGGTGGAATAACCAGGAGGTTTTCAATGGGGTTCAGTGCAGTGGTCTGAAACCCAGAGCTGTATATATCTTCGTTTGATAGTCAGTGATAAGGTGGTTAGTGTATAATTATCTGTTTTAATTAGCCAACTTTCACAGTGTCCTCTATCCATTTAGTGTGCAGTTGGGGAAAAAAGGACTGAGAATGTCAGTTTTTTGTTTCAAGCTATTGAGATGAAAATTGGGGCAAAATATCAGTAACAAGTGATAAACACACCCAAAAAAGTTAAAGAAAATGAATCCATAAAGTGAGCTATGTGTAATAAAGTGGGATGAAATGGGGAACAATGTTTGAGCATATAAAGAAAAGGAGGTTCAAAACCTTTTAGAAAGATAAGTAAACAGAAGGCAATTCTGCTTCCCATTTTTCCTAATTGTTACCTACTGGCTAAGGCCTAATTAATGAGCTGTAAAAAGGTTTTCATTTCCAAGGTATTACATAAAGAACAGTGTGAGGGACACCAAATTTATTACTTTATTTATTTATTTTACTGTTTATGTGTATAATAGTCCACCCAATTTGTTTGTTTATTATAATAAGTTCATTCTTCATTGTAGTGTGTTCATGCCTTCAGAACTTGGTTTTGTGTCTCTTACCTTGATCTTTGATACTCATATTCCCTATATGTCATTGAATGTGACTTCTTATGTGTGTTCCTCGAACGTGCCTTTTTGCGAGGCAGTGCACTGTTTTCGTTCTGCTGAGGAGCGTTAGGCACAGAGTGTGACAGGCTGAGTTTTTTTATTAAGGTAAATAAAACCTTTTCTTATTCACAAAGACAACTCTGGATGTCATCTGTGCCTGATCCCAGCAACAACAGTCCCATGATTTCTAAAAGCAATTTCTAATCTCAGAATATTTCATTGACAACCATATGGGCAATAATGTGGAAATGGAAAGAATATAATTTTACCATCTAGCAGCCTGACTATGATCTCCTTGCAAAAAGTGGGACAGACGAGACAGACTTCAGAAAGATTTAGAACTAGAAGGTCATTTTTTTAAATGAAAGTAATAAGTAATCCATTAGTCTAACGCCCGTGAAATATCCATCCATTCATGGATTACACATTATTGCCCAAATGGACCATGCAAATGGCCCATCCATGCATCCATCTCCAACTATGTCTGTCACAAATTTCCAAGGAGAACATAGTCAGGCTGCTCGATGGTAAAGTTATATTTGTTCCATCAATCTTATCTATCCATGCATCCATCTACCAGTTCAGAGTTTCTCTGCTTAGCTGTGACTTTTTCCTAGAGGTCTGGGAGCACTACTGCTACCATTAACACTTTACTTTTTATTTAATATAGAAATTACTCTTCGATCTGTATTGTTTTCATGTCTGCTCTGTCTTCTAAAAACTTCAGTTGGTTGTGGCAGATGTCTCATGAGCTGGTTCTGTTAGAGGTTTCCTCCTGTTTTTTTGTAACTGACTATAAAGATATAGCGCGAAATGTGCAGGAAATTGGACAAGCTACGTATAACAACAATATCTAGGGGTGACCATTTGTTTGACAGTCGTGTGGGGCTGGGGAAGAAGAGATGTAGTAAAGATGATCTACTGAGTGTTTTAGTTTTAAGCTTCTCAGGAATCATCTTGCTGGGGACAAAATACTATTTTTATGTCTGTCAGACTTCTTTATTATAAAATTGTCTTTCCCAGCTCATATGTTATATGGAGACAAAAGACACAATTCTGTTTCTCTCAGTTTAGGAGACTTTTATATGAGTTAAATTGTTTAAAAAAAGGAAGGCATCAGGAGCTTGTCAGACAGTGGACTGAATTTCTTCTGAAAAAGCATCAAACTTTTAAGAACATCTTTACTACAACTAATCAAAACAACTTTGAATACTGAAAAGAAGATCATATTCTTTTGAACTAAAGTTTAAATCAGGGTTGACTCAGGGCTTTTGCATATTACTTTATGAAACAAAATTAAAAAAAACAAAAAACATTGAAACTATTTGTAAAAAGAACCTTGTGGAAAACTAATTAAGTAAGTGATCCGGTAAGTTTCTCTTACCGTCATGTCCCGGTTCATGTGCCGCAAACATCACAAAAGAACCTCCCTGCAATGGAATGCAGATTTTCTGAATGCATTTGTGATTTCTTTTCTACCTTGCCATGTATGAAGTGCTCATTGGTGCTTTAAGAGCAGTCTCGGAGCAAGATAAGATTTGGTTCATTGCACTAAAAGACCCACCTGTGCAGGCAAACTTGAGGTGACTTGTTTTGCATGTCTTGATTTAGGCCTATTCTGAGGAGGAGGAGAAGCTGAGGGTTTTTTTTTTGTTCTGGATACTTGTCAGTTTTCTAGTTTTTCTGCTCTGCCAGTGGTATCAGGAAGTGGTGTACATGCTGGTAACTAAGGACTCTGGGTACAAAAAGTAAGAGGACATTGCCAGATTAACAACTGGCTGAGCTTATATATTCCATGTGAACTTTTCTCTGTCCTGAGCCACAGCAGTTTTTAGTCAAATGTTCAATCACTGTTTTATACAAGAACAGTTTCAGCACAGACTTATGTTCTATAGCTAAGCAAACATTTGCTAAGTTTTTGAGTTTTCAGTCAGTACTGTAGGACTCTGACGGCACAGTGGTTGAACAATAACACCGTTTACCAAAGTGTCAGCTACGCCATGTAATTGTATAAACCTTTAATCCTGCTGTCAAAATGTCAAGTTAACAATGCATAGTTCATTAGGGAAGTAAACAACTGGCAGTCTTAAAAGAAAAGGGTGGCATTTCTTGAACAGACTCTCCCTCAGACTGGCATTACTGGAAATTTGCACAAAAGCATGCGGACTGTGCATGAACAAAAGTCAATAACCAATCACCTTTGAGGACTACTGCAGTCTGTGCGCATGCGGAGCACCATGTCAAATATGTTGGCAGTAAAAGTTGCAATGTGAGAAAATGCTACATTTGTCAAGCCAAAGTGACGGCACACAGGGAATGCTGTAGAGCAAACATGGTTTCACCCATGGTTTAAAAAAAGTCTGCACTGCTCAGATTTGATGCTTGAGTCTAGATAGGAAAGATATTCTTTTGAATTTTACAAATACTTTTAATTCAAAATATTATGGGACCTAAACCCACCAGGCACTATTCTAGGTACGTCTCATCAGAATTGAACCCCTTTTACCTTTAGAGTTGTCTTCATTCTTAATCACATAGATTCAACAAGGTATCTGAAACATTTTGATTTTAGTTCATATCATGCAACCGTAACAAATTTGCTTGCTGTGATGCCATCACATCCCAAAGGTGGAACTGGACTGAGATCTGATGGCTGTGGAGGCCACTGAAGTACAGTGAACTCACTGTCAAGTTAAAGACACCAGTTTGAGATAACGTGAACTTTATTTATAATGGGCATTATTCAGCTGAAACTAACCATCAGAAGATGGGTACACTGGCCATTGTGGGGTGGATATGGCCAGCAATAATACGCAAGTCTTTTGTGGTGCTGAAACACAGCTCAGTTGGAATTAAGGGACACACAGTGAAAATATCCTCCACACCATTTCACACCAAGGAGCAGCCTCAACGATAAATGCAAAACAAAATCGATCCACGCTTTTTTGTTTATGCAAAATTCCAACCTGACCATCTAAATGTCATTGGACACTGGACTGAGTAACAATGGCTTTTAAGCCACCTTTGACTTTCCATCATCTTAAACAAGTCTGCCTGTTCTCATTTGGCCTTTGACACTATCAAGGCATATTTATTCATACAAGCACCATTCTCCACCAAACCCCAGAAGTTTGGCTGTATGCAAAAACTCCTGTAGATCAGCAGTTCATAATCAGACCAGTTCATCTGATTATGAACTAAAGATCATGCCACATTCAGTCAATTAAATCCTATTTCTTCTCTATTTTGATTCTTGCTTTCAACTTCAGCAAATTATCACACCATCTGGATATGCAAAAATGCAGAGTTGCTGCCATGTGATTGGGTGAGTTATTATTTGAGTTTACAAGTGTATAAATACATACCTCAAAAAGAAAGAATCTAGAAAAATACACAGCATCTTGTGAAAAAATTTTATTTTTAGAAACATTATTTAAATCTAATCTACAGAATTCCTATGCAAAAATATTCAAACTGAACAGTTTCAAAAAGATCCATACCAGTAAAACTTTGTCGGATCCTTACTGACCACAACAACTGTGTAAAAGATAAACCACAAAAAACGAGCATCAACAATCACCCATCATTCTAGCGAGGCGGAAACCCCCGATGTGGTCCTCCCCTTCCCCGGAACCCCCCTCTGTCTCCACGGAAATTGGGCCTGTTCCTTTCTCTCCCTCTGTCTCCACCTCTCCCAGCATTTGGCCCCCCACGGCCCCCTCTGGGTGCTCCACCTCCACGGTCCGACTTGAGTTTCACAGGTGATTTGGGCCGCAGCCTCTCTATTTCTTCTGTGCAACCAGATAAATGGGAGTCGGGCATAGGGAAGTGTGAGGCGTAGGTCTCCGGGTTAAAGTTGGTGTTTGTTAATGTGGGCCCAACAGTCACCCAGCCTGGAAACAGAAAGAAAAACAGTAGTTACAAAATCAAGATCAACTAAGAATTTCATCATAAATCCAAACATTTTTTTTTTTTTTTTTTTTTACAATAAATGTCTGACTATCCCACCTGGTCTGATGGTTGAGTCTCTTCCAAACAGGTGCAGCCTCCTGCGACCCAAACAGAAATGCTCAATGATGTGGAAGATCTCCACCGGTTTTTCCACGTTTCCCATCTCAGGCTCCTCAGTGATAATCAAGTCAATGTCCACATTGGCATGGATGAAGTCACCATCAGTACTCCGTCGCACAGTTCCCTTGATTCCCATCAAGCAGTGCTCCTGGAATATGCACATCTTATTCACTAGTGCATTTTATACCACTTTAACTCATAATATAAAAACATTATTTCCTAATGTGGACATAAAGTTAACATTAGGTAAAATTATTTTATCACGATTTATTTTTTTAATGAAACCACACAATGAAACGGAAGCAATTGAAAATGTTGCTGTTACTTGGGCAACAGAAAAATACAAATACATTTGTGACGTATCCAGTGGAAATGTGTCCCTCCAATAATAGCAATGACTTCCAAAATTGTTTCGTGTCGCTTGGCCTGTCTAATCAGCAGTCATCATGTGATGCATTCTAGTCCCTTCATTTAGTTTCCTTAAAAACTAGATAAAGTGCAGATAGCTCTGACACAACAAGAAAGTGATAGCAAACTAGTCTGTTTTCCTTCCTGTTCTGTATAAAAGTTAAGTTACAAGGAAAAAAAGATAGCATGACACCAACTAAAATAAGAATATTGACATAAAGGACTAAACCCTTGATCTGCTCTGCAAGCATTGCACAAAGGAGGGCTACACTTGATGAAAAGGTCACTGCAAAGCAATACTAAGCTGTTGAGCCTGATCCCTTTCATTCTAACATAAGATGTTCCTGTTTTGGTGAGAACAAGTTTTTCCAGAATGGCACTGCCTGAATTCTTTAGACAGTTTCATTTCAAAACTCTGGACTTTTCCAGATTAAAGTTTTTACATTTGTCAAATAAATAAATAAATAAAATATGTGGGACATTTACAACATCTTGGTGCAAACATTTATGATATTTATGAATGTTGAGTTCAGACTAAAACCAGGAACTGGAGGTGGAGCAGAAAAAGATTTATGAAGAGAATAACTGATCATTGTCTTTACAAAGACTAGGCTCTTAAATTGGCAGAAATCAATCTGCCAATTTAATTTTGATTGTGTTTGACCGTTGACCTGGAAATCAGTACTGAAATATCTGATTTCTTTGTTTTTTAGCCTTTTCATTAAATACATTACAATAAGAACTGCCACAATTATTGGTGTAAATAGTTAGTTACACAAGCTATACTTTTTTTAACAGTGTGACAATTAGGGGTTTGAGGAAAAATGATTTTTTTCCTCATGATGAAAATCCACAATTTTATATAAGAGATTACATGAACATACAATATGCAGCATATGAGTTTATTTGGTTCTTATGTGTATGTGCATTGTACCTTAGTCCTCTGAAAAACTGCTTTTGGGTCTAGGGCCTTGGTTTTTCCTGGGTTATTCTTGTTGGTTTTGATCCAGCATATGTCCTCACACCTCCTGAAACCCCACTTTCTCAGGCACTGAAATCAGGTTAAGGAGTTTGTAACAAGAGCATTTGGTAGCTCCTGTCAACATCTGACTTCTTTACTAAAAGGTTTGATAGTAAAGTTTCCTTGGTAGGATGTAGATCAGTTATGCTTCCAGCAGTATTTAATTGAGTTAAACAAACGCCACAGAATTGCTTTCATGCCAGCGTGGCTAGTTACTGGGCCATCAGAACAGCTTGGAAACTATAAAAATAAAACAATAAGGCCTTTATATAAACTTTGAACTTTTCTTTTACACTTGTTACTTGCTCAAAATTAGAAAAATCTTAGCAAAAACATGCTCAGAAGCCAACCATCAACTTTAAATTTCTCTACTTAGAAAAGATTTTCAGAGTTTGCATCCTTCAACAGATTTAAACACACAACTTAAATCCCAAGGCCTTTGGATTTAAAATGGGGAAATGGCTGCAGAGTCAGTACTGAGAGAAATAAAACAAAAATGTTGCATAAACATACCAGGTCAGGTAAAAACCACAATAAAAG
Organism: Girardinus metallicus; assembly: GCA_903067095.1. Taxonomy (NCBI): domain Eukaryota; kingdom Metazoa; phylum Chordata; class Actinopteri; order Cyprinodontiformes; family Poeciliidae; genus Girardinus; species Girardinus metallicus. Next base: position 8,373 of record CAEGAE010085534.1, on the reverse strand, counting down.
ATATTTTCATCCCATAGGGCGAGGCTGTGACTCATTGTTACTGATAAGTTCAATGGATTAACGTCACAACAGTAGACAACTGTCATCAGGAAAAATAAAGGTCTTTGTGAGTTGTTTGCCAAGCATGAAAAAAGATGCCTGTGGCGGCGAACAAATACCAAGCATAGTGCAGGTATGAAGGACAACGCACAAAAGGCGGCAACAGTTAACATGTTACCAAGGTAATGGGACTGGTCTCAGTTATCAGAAATGAAGAAAATAAGTTAAAATAATATTTATTTATGCAAACCAGGAAAAAGGAACAAGTATGTTTTAAAGTATGATGAATTAGCCTGTTACCAGCAGCAACTTGTTTCTGAATTAATCACATAAGGCTGTTACCATTCTGCCCAGGTCCAGACCCTCTCCAGAGCCACACCAGAGAAAGACGAAGGAGCGTAAAGCTGATATCTCCTCAATCTCCAATCTCATGATCTGCAACAACCACAATTGGAAAATAATAAAAATCCCCATAGTAAATATATCATAGAAAAGAGTAAGCATTCACTTTTATATAATGCAACGTCTTGTTATCATAAGCTCTAAAGAGCATTTCACTTGTAATCAAATGGATTATTGCACAGTCTTGTTCTTTGTTGCTGTATGAGATCCTTTTCAACACAAACCAACCAGTTTCTTTTGCTGTTTTGTTTTACATAGAACAGCCAGCTCATAGTAGTCACATTTTCACATATGATTTTATAACAACCTTCTTTTTTTAATGTTTTTAATGGTGTTTGTGTTTAGAAGTCAGATTTTTCAAACTTCCCATCAAATGCTCAAAAACACCCCTTGATGTCTAAATATCCCCATATGTGTTACTGAAGCCACCCAAATTCAGTATCCCATATAGCTGGCATCCAATTAAGTTTCTTTTAAAAGAGATGGAAGACTGTTTCCATCACTTTTTTAACCAGTGAGACACAAACAACCTCCATTTGCCAAACTCAACAGAAAATGGAGGATGTCAGCATTGTCTACCATTAATATATCTTTTAATTATATGTTCTCTCTCTCTCTCTCTCTCTCTTTACAGAAGCTACATCTGGTTTGGTATTCTATTTAGCTTTGACACTTTCCTGTAGGTAGGCAATGGCTGAAATACTTAATACCAACAACTTAACATTCTCATTTGCTCCATAGATTTTGGATCACTGCTTCTGTTTTTATGGGTATGCCTCGTCTTCTCAAATTGTTTGTTCCTGTTAAAGGGGAGTTTTCCTCTCCACTGTCGCTACGTGCATGGTCAGCAAAGGGACTGCTATGAAGTCTACAACACAATGCAAGTGACTGTCCACTGTTGCAAGTCAATAACTCAAAGCAATCTGCTGGGTTTCCTTAGATATAAAACTTAACTGCATTGTTTGATAAATAGGATCAATTAGGAAGTATGGATGACTGGATTGACATTTTTTGTTTGTTTTTGTAAACCGTCTAGGGACATGTAGTGAATTGGGGCTATATAAATAAACTGCACTGAATTGACAACATAATAGATCTAAGCTGCTTTTTAAAATAGAAATTGATTGCAACATTATTGCAATAAATTCTAGTGCCCCTCCAAACTAGGTCAAATGATATTCAGAAATTAATGCACTAGGTACAGCTACTAAATAAGAGCCAACAATAAAATAAATTATGTACTGACATCATCCCAGGTCCAGAAGCGTTCTGTGTGACTGATGCCTGACTCCCTGTAATATTCCTCCAAGGGAGGCTCAATCAGGATCACATCAAACTCGCTTTTTAATTCCCGCAGGTCGAAGTGCTCCGGATCCGCCTGGAGATACCTTAACACAAATTTATATACTTAATACATATTTGAAACCAGGTTAAGTATCACAACTTATGTAATAATTTAACTTACATAGGAGGAATGTTGGTGCTGGAAATGTGTTCATCTTTGAGCCTGATCAACTCTCGCAGTTTAGGATACTCTTCAAATCGGTCAGCCAAGCCTTAAACACAGAAGACGTAGTTCGCACAAGAACACAAGCCAAAAAAAACAAAAACAAACTATAAATAATATACTCACCAACATCCCTGATGAAGTTTTGTGGTCTGTGCCCAGTGTCTACAAAGTGCTGACAATAGTCATTGTGGGGGTTCAAACTTTGGGTACCCTGAGAAATTCAGAATGGGAGAAAGTCGGTGAGGAGGGAAGGAAATACATTTGCAAAGTAGGGCAAGAACAAAAAAATGATTGTGTGTTTTTAACCCATTTTACAACTTAACTTCAATGCACATGAAAATACTTAATTGTACCACAAAGGATAAAAATGTTATAGATTTCATATGAATAAGGGTAAGTTGTCTATCATTGTTAAAGCTTGCCAATGCTAATTTTCTAAGTCATGTACATTGAAGTAAGTGCATACTTGACAACAAAATACCGCATTTACTGTTAGAATCTATATCTCCAAAAAAAGAAAATTGGCATGTACTATAACAAGCCAGGATGGTTAAATACAGTACCAAGCAAAAATAGTCATTCAAGGGAGTTTAGGTTAAGTGCATGGACTAGAAGAACATTGACATGTGACAAGGCAGAGCGGAAATCAAACTCACAACTTCCAAGACAACTACTCTTCCCACTGAGCCACAGTTTTGCTGCAGATTCTCTGTTGGATTGAAGTCTGAACTTTGACACCTTCCACTGACACTAAGTTGACCGACCCAACAAAACTTGCCCTTCAAGCTGCAAAGTCACAGCTAAAATAAGACTTGTTTATCTCAAGAGCTTCACCGTCTGAAAGGCATGAATGATGATCAGTTGTGTGCAACATGCCTGATAGTGACAAAACATAGCTTTTATTTTGGATTTATTTTCTTTAGGTTTTTATGTCTGCCAAATCTAAAGTTGTTCAGACAGATTTGTGAATTTTTTCACATCTAGTTAAATTCAAAATCCAGACAGAATGCAAAGCAGGGGTCAATGCTATGAGTGTTTTCCATAAGTCAAAACTGAAAACCAAGATTTATGGATTTTTTGTATGCGATGAAAGAAACTAAATGTAATGATTACAACAGATGACAAAAAGTTGAATAAAGCAGCGGGTGGCAGTAGTTAAAGAAAATAAACTCTGTAAAAGTGGATTTTAAAAAGGTAAAAATATTTTCTGTTTTTTTCTGAGGACCTGAAAAGCCTTGGCAGCTTCACTTTCTGTTACTAGAAACGGAGTCACAGCGGCCATATGTTTCAGTAAGTTGGAACTTTAAACCACAACTTTCCAAAGGATGCCGTACATGCCAGTTTTATTGACGTCTTAACTAGGAAGTGCTGCTTCTGGAGAGATTCCAGCATCATGTGGTTCTGAGTATTTACAAAAATCTTCTTCCTGATACTGTCCTGTAAGGAGGGATTTTGTTGACTTACCCAGCACTTACTACTTAAAAGTTTCAACTACAGTTATTGGAAATGTATTATGATTTAGTTAATGCAGGGCACTAGTTCTACCGCCTCAATAAAGTAAACAAACTTTCTAAACTAATTCTCTGATGATATTTTGAAAAAGTGTGCAAAAAATATGTTCCAACCTTGAGGAAAGTACTGGAATCCTTGTATACTTCCTCGTACGGGTTGCTCTCCTCTTCTTGCTGCACTTCTACTTCATCCTAGCACACACAAACACAGCATGTACAAACATAAAATTAAGAATAAAAACATGCATTTTGTGTAATACAAGCAACACAATGTTGATATATTTATATAAATGACAATCATTTGTTTAAAAGCAAATGAAAAAAAAAAGAAAAATCACAATCATTGTGAATTGACGTTTTTGAGCAACAATTATTAATAGTTGGGTTCTCTGTTGTCATTATACATGAAAATACGACAGAGATTAAGAGAACTGATCTTGAAGCCAAAACAAAACAAAAAAAAAACCTAAGAATTTTGAGTAAGAAGCAAAAAGGGGAAAAACCCGATTCATTTTCTTTTTTTGTTTTAGTGGGCAGTACTAAGAGTGACGTAACACTGAGGTCACTAAATGAGTACAGGTAGTCTGAGCCGATACCAGACTGTGACATAAAAAAAATCATGAGTTGTTGGCTGAATCACATCACAGCCCGTAAAACATTTCCTTGTACTCCAAGAAAAAATATTAAAAACACACAGATCAGAGATCAGATATTTAAAGAGCATCCTAAACAATATCCTCTAACTTCCCAATCCCATGGAACCATAACTGAATAAGTAATGAAACAATTTTAAGTGAATTGTAAAATGGAATCAACGTGAGTGTTAGATAATCAGTGCCTAACATATAACTTAATCTTCAGCAGAATTCAGGAGATTGTGTTCCCTACAGGTATATTTTTTGCAAAAATACAAATGCATTCCTGGAAACTGCTTTAAATAAATCTGACCTACAGCCACAGGTTAATCACTATTTACTGAAGCTGTGGAGCCACTTTACAAGAAACATGATTCAGAGTGCTGTTTACCTTTTAATTAACTTGTACCAAGTGCTTTATACATTTTTTGTAAACTCTGTTTCTGTTTTTTGCCATCATTAAACCTGTTTTTAAAGATAAAGTGGGTTCTTCTTCAAGTGGCATATATGCAAGATAAACATCAAGTCAACACACTCACTTTTTGCTCTTCGACATCTTCCTCTGTGTCCTCTCCGTCTGTCTGTGGCTTTTTTTTAGAAGGAGGGGCTGAACTATCATATGAAGCTCTATAAAACAAAACAAAGCTTCATATGAAAAAAAAAACTGTTATAATGTCCTCAGTGCCTTCACATTCTAAACAAGATGCAACCTTTAACAGTGATCATATTTTCGCTTTAACAGATGCATATAATTTTTATTCCTGCTACAAATTAAACTGTTCCAAATCTCAACTGGGTTATGAAAGGATGCAATGCAGGATTACTGCTTCTCAGAAAAAAACTGTAAGCAAAAATCCAACTGTACACATGCAAGTAGTAGTAAATTCAAGTGCATGTTTTACATCTATGGAAAAAACAATGCATTGCTGCTTAACAAAAAAAGTGCCTTCAGAACAGGTGATGAAAAGAAACATCACTATCCACATTGTGTTCATATGAGCTTTGCACATACAGAAGACTGAATTTTTTCCAGTTCTTTTCTTTTTTTTTATTTTCTTTTCTTCAAGGATAAAACTGTATTTAGTTGTTCACACCTTCCCATCCTTTGTGATCAGAAAAGCCTTCTCACAGTACATGGTCATCTTTCACTGTGAAAAGGACATGTTAAGGCTAATGTCCAATAGCTGTGTTCCTCCACACTTAGCGTTTTTGCATGTTGGCCAAAAGATCATTAATTATATTCTCATCTGATCAGAGTTCCTTACATAGTTTTAGACAAATTTTAAAGCAGATGTATTGTGGTTTTCTTTGAACAACAGCTGCCTTGAATACACAATCAAAAATTGTCCTGTTGACAAATTCTCCCCAGTTCCCATAGAAGTTATCACAGGTCTGCTGACTGTGATAACTTAGGTGGGCACCCATGTCTTGACAGATTTGTCCCTACTCCTTAATTTTCAGGTGATGTATGTGGATTATGACGTCATAAAACTGGGATGTAATTTTATATCCAGACTCTGCTTTAAACTCAGCAGCTGGAGTTATAATATGAAAATTTTTTTTAAATAATATTTAATACTTATGACCAATTCTTGGTTCAGATCTTGTCAATTTTAAATTAAACGTCTACACTAAATTTTAAAATCCTATACTGAAAGAAAATATAGATTTGGAAAACTAGACTTTTTTAAATTAACATTCTTAATCTTATTTTCACTTTCATTTACTTTCAAATGTATTAGTAGCTGCAGATATTGTCTGTATCAAGGTGTTTTATCTTACCTGCATATTTCTCTTGTCTCTTCTATCTCTTTGAGCTCATCTTTACTGTGCAGGACAACTCCAATGCGGTCTGCGCTTTCCGCTCCTAACTGTGGGTTGAAAAGAATAACAATACAGCATAATATTACTAACGTATCTTAAGTTATGTCTCCCGTCAGTCAATATCCTGCTTTTTTCGTTTACTTTTGCAGTGTTTAGGTTTACTGTTAGCTAGAGTCTCAAAAATCAATCCATTGCATTAATTTACACAGAAAGTAAAACTATTCCCCGTTTTCTTCAGACATGGAGGAGTTATGTAAGCACATGTCGATCCAATTAAGTTTTATCCGTGCTAAAGACTTTATTCATCCAGTATAAGCCTGCAGCTATTGCTGCTAAAGCTAACTGATTGATTGTATACTTGCCTGCTGAGCTAAGAGTTGCCGCCTTAGCTTTTGTCTCTCGCGTATCTCTTGAAGTCGGCTGTTCATTTCTTTAATAATATCTTAATAGTTTATTAAAATGTACATAAAGAAAACTCAGTCAAGATGCATTTAAGTCTCTCCATACATCTAATAGTAGCAAGTTCCAATCAAAACCTGCTAAGGGAAGATAGCCGCTAAAATTCACAATAGGTACGTTTGTTATGCACACTGGAACACACGACATTATCAATGTTGAAATCTGTTCAAGCGCGGCTTTTGAAACTGGGGCTCTTGCTTTAAAGACAAGTCTAACTCTGTGTTCAAGTAAGGAATTCAAGAAAATGAAGTATTAATTGTTCGACTGTAGCTGCGGACTGAATATTAGCTTGTAACCCCGCTCACGTGGGCGAGTACCGGTGTAAGCCGACTTTGTTTGCCAGTTTGCAAATGGTCGCCCCGTGATGACGACACCTATGACGCCTTTTTTGGCGTTCACGTATTCCCCTTCAAATAATATTGAAGACACCTCTTTTTAAAAGAACCTTAAGAGGTAGATTTTATTTTTACGGATTGCTGTGAAATATAAACATGTAAATACATTTCTTGAAAAATATTTGAAACACTTTGATGCTTACAGAGTAAGTGAGGACTTCAAAATATAAAGAGAAAAGTTGTGAACAAGCAGTGCACTCTGGTAAGCTATTAGTTGATTTAGTTTTGTCCCACATAAAAATGGCAAGAGATCAGTTGCACTTAGGCAAATTGCACACTGACTGTATTCATTACAATGAAAGTGTGCAACCTGCGACATGTCCAGGGTGAACCCCGCCTCTCGCCCGGAACGTTAGCTGGAGATAGGCACTAGCACCTCCCGACCCCACTGGGACAAGGGTGTACAGAAAATGGATGGATGGATGAAAAGTGTACAACTCATAGGTAGTTCTAGGCAAGACCTGCAAGGACCATTGCCTCTGAAGAACCGGTCCTACCCCCTCCTTCAGCCCCTGTACTGAAGAGATAATACTAAATCAATTTCTTATGCGTGCTGCCACAGAAATTGTAACCCATTTAAGTTTTTTACTTTTACGGTTTTACTTAAACAATTAATTAAATTAAGCTGTTGCACTTTTACCTTCAGTCGTATTGAGACAGTATTGAAGTTTTCATCTGCTAGGTCAGGGTTCTCCAACCTGCAACCCATAAGAGGCTCTTTGGATCTCTTTCTCACTTAATATATAAAAGAATGAAATTCTGCCCTTTTTTTTTGTTCCCAAATATTACTAAATGTTAGGGAACATTTATAATATTCCCTAACAATATTAGGGAACATTACTAATGTTCCCTAATGTCAGGATTGACAATTTGTGTCATCAGGATGGACAACACAAATTGTCCATCCTGACACAAACTGAAAGAACCTTAATGATGCTTGTTTCAATGTTCCTGGCAAACTCACTACAACTTATAACATAAATTTAAGGGGAAACTTTAGGAACTCACGATGGTTCTCCAAAGGTTACATTTTGAAAGTTGATGATAATTTTCAGAGAACCTTTAAGGGGTGTTCTCTGAAGGTTATCTAAAGGGTTACACAGTGAAAGTTGTTTATACTGTTCTGAAAACTTTTAGGGAATTATTCTCTGAAGGGTTTCCATCCGTGTATTGGCTGAACCTCCTTATCTTTGCAAGATCATGGGGGAGCTGGTACCTATTTCCAGGGGTCATAAAGCAAGAGGAAGAGTACACCATGGACAGATCACCAATAATCAGTGAACCTTTACAACTTTCCCTGAAGATTTTCTAAAAGTTACATTGTGAAGGAGGTGAATTCTCTTTAGAAGACCTTTGGGCAAAATTCCCCAAACGATCTCTAAATGGGGCCTTGTTGATAAGATGGGGGATCTTTAGGAAATTCCATACTAATGGTTTTTATTAGGGTTGCATTGTAAACATTGTAGATATTTTTTTTTAGAACCTATAGGGAATGATTTGAAGTTTAGTTAAAGGTTACGTTCAAATCAAATCAAATCAAATTTTATTTGTATAGCACATTTCAGCAACAAGGCATTTCAAAGTGCTTTACATCATAA
>CAEGAE010085531.1:0-42652 GCA_903067095.1 Girardinus metallicus | reverse complement strand
TAGCCTGCTCACAAATAGATAGGCTATTTGTGAGCCTGCCTCTTTATTGTTACATTGAATTAATTTCAGATTTTTGTATAACTTTTCTTCAAGTTAACAAAGTGAGCCATTATTGTTACAGGTTAATTTTCTAAACTACAGAAAAGTAACTGTTAGAGAAGCTCAAATGTGAAAAATTGGACTGATGTTGGTATGCGATAGTTACACTGCTGTTATGTTAGATTTACCAATGTTTTATTTTATCCGATTAATCGTAAGAATAATCGATAGATTACTCGATTACTAAAATATTCGTTTACAACAGCCCTAATCTGAAGTGTCATCTGATGCACTCCTATGGTGTGTAAATCACCACAGTGCTCATCTGCGTCAGTATGGACGAGGCCTGGGTGATATGACTGTCTTAGATTGTGAATAATTACAAAATGTTGACTGGCTGCCAAGAGAGAAATCATGAGATCAATTTTAAGGGACATTTCATGCACTGCAGTTCCATGCTTTGACACTTCAGTTTCATTTTTCTCCTTTTTTCTCAACTTTAAACAACTTTTTGAATACTGGTTGTAATTATTCACATAAAGGTAGTATAATATTAATCTAGTCAACAGAAGAAAACAAATTCTTATCAAAATTATATATAGAAGACGTGTTACGATTTATCCCAGAGATATTTAATCCACCAAAGAGAACCAAGTCTTATAAATAGTTGTATTTTGGCTTTTGTACGGCACGTAGAAATATGTTTTTTTTTTTTCCATAACTTTCAAATAGGAGAGCCCTGCAGCTGCTGCTATTTAGAGGCCAACAGCAACTCAATCAAATTTAGCTGGACACCTAAACACATGGTCTGGTTTGTCTCTTTAACTGGTTACCAGCAGTTCAGATTTATTAAGATACCAGCAGGGTGTGATTACATTCGAAAAGACATGAAATACTAATAAGAGTTTATGCTTCCTTAATCATCCATTGATAACGTCAATGTAGCAAAACTTCACAATAAAAGCCTCATCCAGGTGCGAAAATCTTTGAAATTTAAATAGCATGAGGCTAATGAAAACCAGCTAGAATATGTTTGTGGGAAAGTGATGAAACTTACTACCACTTACTACTGTTACTAATTGTAACACTGATGCTATTGTGAAGAACTTTAATAATTTTTTTCACAATAAACATAACAATAAAACTTTCACAGTTACAGAAGTATTAGGTAGACATGTTAAGTTTTACAAGAGTGTTATTATTTCATTTGAAATTAACATGAAATTGTCAACTGCATAATAAGGTGATGCTTGAGAATTCCAATGTCTTTATGTCTTTCTATGCCAATGAACAAAAAGTGAATATGAAGTCTTGTGACGAATGTGCAAAACATTCTGCAAACGAGGGCTTCGAGTGATGAAAACTCAAAGATTTACTAACTGACTCCAAACACCTCATAATCCTGCTAACAAATAGCCCGAGGATAATTTTTACATAGTTTACAAACCAAATTTAAGGATTCACAAACTAATGTGCATTCCTTTTTCCTTTTCAAAAATCATAAAGTAGCTTCAACAACTCCTCGATGTCCCCTTGCCCCACAGTGACACATAAGCCTTGGTTAGGAGACTAAAGCTGCTGTAGCTTATGCTTCATCATTATCTTACTGTAAAGCCACTTAAGTGCTGAGTATGTTGGAGAGGGAGAAAGGCAAAGACATGAGGAAATATAGCCTTACGGACAGCAGAGGTGTGATCAGGAGGATGATACTGCGTGATAAACTGTAATCTGCCATTGCTGAATAAATAAATAATTTAGGGGTGTAAAGTTAACAGCCTAGTAACTAAATAAATCATACATGGAGACCAGGAAAATTAACCAAAAAAGGTCAGAGTAAGAGGTGAGATATTTCTGCCAACTTGGCTTATCCATCCAAACATCACATAAATTAAGGGGTGCCATCCACAATATCATAACTTTACACATATGCAGCTTCTTTATTTAGAGAAGGGCCTGGGGGAATTGTTACATCTCATAACTATGGTCCAAGTTTTGCACACACCTTACGGAAAATACAGTATTATGTCTGAATGAGCAGACGTACCTGGAACTGCCAGTGCTGCACAGAGCTTTAAGTGGAGGTACAGGAAGTGAGTGGAGACAGCCCAGATGGTGCAGATACAAACGTTTCTTTTCCCTGCAGGCTCACTGGCCACTTACAGTAACACACACACAGTGTGTATTTGTGTGAAGCAAAACTCACAAAGCTCTCACTGCCTATCTGCTGTTGCTGAGACTGCTCTTTCACTACCGTGTGAACAATGGATGGCTCAACACAAGCAAACCAGATCTTAATGGTTCTAGATGGCTGCAACACAAACTATAAGCGATCTTTTAGAAAAGTTAGGGGAAAAGTTAAGCAGAGATTCAGTACAAAACAAATACATGCTTCCTCAAACACTTATGAGAAATATATGAATACAAACCATGATGAACTAGAGAAAGTCAAAAAACATTAGAAGGAAATGCAACAACCTCAACTGCTGGTTAGTACATCAGAATAGGGCTGAATCAATTAAACATATTAACATGATTAGTTGATTATCTAAATAATTGTCCACTAATTTAATAATCGATTAAATGTTAACTGATGTATTCAGACTCAAAAAAGGCCATTTAGTGAAAATAAGATATATTCAGAACAGCAAGATAAAACTGTGCAAAAATATATATATTTTGCTGCAAATATGTTTTACCCAAAACTTCTCAAGTGACATAGCTGTTCAGATTTACTAAAGGAATGCAGTGGTATTGAATTTTAAATGTTTATTTTCTTAATTTAAAAAAAGAACTGAATCATTTGTTTCTTTGCATCTTTTAATGCATTTCTAATATTGCAATAAAAACGGTTAAATGAAAATTCTGCAGGATGTGCCATTTTGTTATTCAAATAATCTTCACAATAATCAATTAATTGATAACTGAAATAATCATAAGTTACAGCTCTACATCAGACACAATCATACTTTCGTTTATTACGTAAATGTTTGTTTATTTTGTTGAAGAAACAATAGGTAAATTTGTGGTAATGGATTTAATGCTACATGGGGAAATACATTCCAACTTTTACTTGGATTGTATAAGAATAATAAACTGAAGTAGCTAAGTGTTATTTCCCTATGAGTATAAAACTGCTGATAATGTGGTGTTGAAGAATTATAACCTCGTTGCTTTCTGAGGAAAAGTGTGCTATACAACTACTGATGAGACAAAGGAGGAGCAACTTCCCTCTTTTGGGCTACAGTGACAGCAGCATGATGGGGAGGTTCGATTTCTTCTACTCTTTGGATAAAGTGACATCCTTTCGCCCATGAAACCTGAATATCTCACTGACCAAAATGGGAGAACAAGACGCTGAAGCCTCTAAGCTAGGCAAGGAAATGTCTGAAAGAGACTTTTCAAAGATTTTATGGATGAAACGCGTGTGACTCTTGACAGACCAGATGGACGGGCTTGCGGCTGGATCAGTCACAGGCACAGAACTCCACTTCAAGTCACATGCAAGCAAGGTGGAGGTGTGTTACAGTACTGGTATTATTAAAGATGAGCTAAACGGACCTTTTTGGGTTGAAGATGGGCTCAAAATCAAATTCCAAACCTAGTACCAGTTTGTAGAAGACACTGTCTTCAAGCAGTTGTTAAGGAAGAAGTCTGCTTGTCTTTCAAAAAGACAATGATTTTATTTAGGACAATACACCTTCACATGTATGTAAGTGCTCCTCCACAGGACTAGCCAGTAAAGCCATTACATATTAAAAAGGTATGACATGCCCACCTTCCTCACCTGACCTGAACCCAATTGAGAACTTGTGAAGAAAAACAGTCCACTTCTCTGAACAATGTCTGGGAAGCTGTCGTTGCTGCTGCATTAAGAGTCAACAAATCAAGAAACTGGTCAGTGGAATGCTTGTTACTGTTACTGGAAAGATGGGTGGCTATACTGGTTACTGCTTATTTTTAATGTCAAAAATGCTTATTTGAACATTTTTGAGTTGTTTATAGTTCTCATTTAAACAAATGAAAATATGAAAAGTCAAAGTGGAAAATGTGTTTTTCATTTAACTGCGTAATAATTCTGCACAATAGCAGCTCAATAACTGTGCACATAAAAACATTCTCCTAAGAAAGCCAAAACCTCACTTTTACCTTCTGAAACATTTATTTTTGAGTTTTATTAACATTTTGGATTAACTGGGTCAATTGTAGTTGGTGATTACTAAAAATAACCCTCCAACATAAGACTTACCTAATAGTTGTGTACATAGTGTTATTATGGTGTATAAAGGAAAATGACAAAGTTTACTACACCTAAGTCAACACTTTGTAAGCCACTTTCCTTCAAGCTTGTTAGAGTATGTTTCTACCAATTTTGCAGACATTTTTGGCCATTCTTCTTCACTCAGATTGGATGGAGACAATCAGCGAACAGCAGCCACTGATTATCGTGAATTTATTTCTTGAACACGTTTCAACTTTGGTCCAAGCTCATAATTTTCACCACCTTGTTTTTTCTCTTCCCTTCTGTCACAATAAACCAGGCTTAGTTCTATTCTTGATTTTCTTGAGGACCAGAGTTGGGAAACACACCTCTAAGCTACAGCTCTGCTTTAATTTTTTATTTTTTTTTTTTTTTCAGATTTTCAATCCAGGATCATTATTCTTCTACACAGATTGGAGATTGTGGTGGTAATACAGAAATAAATAAATAATTTGAAGGGGTGTGACTACATTAGCAAGGCACTGCACATCCCGTTCTGGTCAGCAGGGGTGTACAACAAATCCGTACTGACTGTTCTTGACAGGAAAGGTTCAGAATGAACATGTCAAGAGTTATTGGGTTATCACATTCACAAACCTTAATTTACTCAAGTTGTATATCTTTGTACTACAGGAAGAAATCTCCCTGATATAAAGACGCACACTCAGAGATTGAAGCCCTCTTGCAGTGTTTTAAGGATATGGGAAAAGATTTTGCAGTAGCACTAGGGAGATTCTAACCTAGCTGCCAATAAATAAATAAAATTGGCCAAGCTCTTCAAGGCAGAAGAAACAAGTAGCGCCTTAATTTAAAAATCACAAACTAACCTTGTCTCACTTCTTTAAGGACATTTACTATAAAGCTTTCAGCAACAACAACAAAAAGTAATTATTCGAAATATTGTGTAAAAGAAAGAACTGTTGGTATGCAGGTTGTCTTCATCGGCCCACTCCCTCCCTGGAAAGAACAGCCCTGCATGCTGGCTCATCTCAACTCAGCAGTTTATTTATAACAGCCGACAGTGAATATGCTCATGAGAATATTTCGTTGTGCAGACTGCATACACCTGTCCCGAAATGCAGGAATACACCACTGTACGAGCAACCAGCCGGTTATAAACACAGCAAAGCTGCACAACTGCAATGGTAGGATTACAGCTCACTGATTGTTACTGGAAAAGGTCCATTTGTGCAAACATCTGGTCTTTGCTCCAACCATAAATATAAGGAACTCTGCAAACTTGCAAAGCAGAAAGTGACAAAAAGGCAGAAACCCTTTTGAAGACAGATGAACCCACTGGACCATGAATGTAAAAACTGAGGGGATGCCAGAGGAAAAGACCAGGGGCAATTGGGGGAAAAGCCTGCAGTTTTCTCAGCTGGGACAGCAGAGGAGTGAGGTAAACTATGGGGGGATGGAAGGAAATGAGGAGGGGGGGGGCTCGGCAAGCTGGGTGACCTGGGCTTTTGTTGGCAGATGGTGGGAAGCACCACCTTGGCCTCTCACTTCGAATGCTAAGCAGCAGCGCTTTTGTCTGGCAGGCGCAGCAGCAGACGCATGCGCCGGGTGTTTCTCGGACAACCAGGAACAGACATGAACTGTGTGTCCACACACACATGCCACGCAGCACCGCCGTGCCTCTGTAAACCTCCACGCATCTCAGGACTCCACAAACACACATATTCTCCAAGCAGGAATTCCCATATGCCAGGAGCCTCCCTGACCAGACGCAGAGCAGCACGCTCCCACACTCCTGACCTCAGAGGCCGAGGCGAAGCAAGAGGTCAGACGAGCAACAACTCTCCGAGGGATACGTTCCTCGAAATGCGAAAATTTTATTCGGTGCAGTACTGAGACAAGGCTAATAACACTGATACTGATAATATCGTATTATTATCAGTAAGTGAAAAAGTTGCATGGGGACACTCGAAGTACAAAAACCCCAGAGGGCTCCGCATGGTCGGGCCAAACTGCCGAAATCAGTTCTCATTGCCGCAGTTGCATGATAAAAATTTTATAATTTTCTTTTCAGCCTCGTGTCATCTGCCTCTTTTTGTCACAACCATTTTGGTGAATGTTTTTCTCCTACTTTGCATGCAAAACTAACACGTGACTGGTGAGGATTTCGGGGGGGTGTTTGCTTATGTGGAAAACAGCACCAACAACTCAACTTCAAGAAGCCCTAGTTCCAGCCACAGAGCTGGGTGGATAGTTTTAAGGAACAACTGTATTAGGCTGTGAGGAAGGACGTACTGATGGACACTAAATTTTAAGAACCGCGTTGGTTCTCATCCGATGCTGCGGGCGTGAATGTCCCAACGATGTCTTTTCTTTTTTTGGGTTTACAGTAAAATGGAAAATAAAATGAGATGTTTCAATTCATCGATTATTTCCTCCTCTGAAGGAACTTGTGAACTCGTAATGGTTGTTCCTGTCTGTCATGACTGATGTGTTGACTATACTCTTCTAAGCCTCAAATATGGAAAAACACCATAGGAACTCGGCTCGGTGTGTCTTGTGGACTTTGAAGGCGTGTTTGAAAACAAATGTCCCGAAAGCACGTGACATCAGTTTTACGGTGTGACTATGCAAGGCCCCTAAATGAGGGGTGTCCAGCCGTTGTCTTGCTCCAATACAGATGATTCAAATGGTCCAACTTCCTCAGCATGTCAAAGTGTTCCAGAGGCCTGCTAATGAACAATCATTTGATTCAGGAGTGATGAACTAAACCATGCAGGATACCAGCCCTTGAAAACTGACTTGATAGCACAGCCCTAAATAATTTCACTTACAAATAGTGCACAATGAGAATCTGCTTATGAAAACTGATCAAATTGATTAAAAACTGGATAAATATACATTACACTTTTAGAAATTTGGAATCCTATTTACATTTATTAAATGGTCCTAAACATCATGATTCCAAATCTGCTCTTTACAGCTAGATTAGTGGCTATAAAACCCATTTCCACCTAAAGCCAAAGGTGAAGCAATCAAGCTTTTCCTAACTTAAATCAATGCTTTTTTTTTATATATCTTGTGTGATAATTTTAATAAACACAATATTCTTTAAGAGTTAAAAGAACAAACTGAAAAGATTACAAGATTATCCACAGTTACTCATCAAAGCATATGTCTCAACCCTTTGTCTGATTCTTATTAAACTCAAATGGTTGACTAAGATATATGTTGACCAATGCATTGATTTAGTAAGGAAAACATTTTTGTTTTCAATATTTGACAAACTGACCACCAACCAGAGACTATCAAAAGAAGATTATCAGATTCCAATCTCTGATCGACTAGTTCATCTCCTGATGGTTCAAAGCACATGTGGGTGTGGGATACTATCTACAAATTGAGAATACATCAACAACTTTTGTTATAAGTGATGAGGTACTGCAAATAAAGTTCCTAAAGGATTATAAAGTATCTATTTGTGTTTTTCTTTGACTACTAAATTCCACATTCATAAATTGTTAAATCTGGTGTAGAGTCCACAACTTTGTAGAAATAAAGAAGGTAACCGATATAGCATTTAAGACAGGAAAAATAGAAAATTTTTCCACCTCAGCATGGTAGACAGTTATATTCAAAGCATATTCAGCAGCTGTGCTTTGACACCCCTAAAGTACATCGGAAAGTAGGTTAGGAAAATTTAACAGTCATTTCAAACACCTTGAGTGAAGACAAAGACAAGATACAGCAGATAAAGCAGTTTTTTCCACTCAGATAACCTTCAAGCAACTCCAAAACATTACATAATTGTGTATTGAACTATCAGCAGCTGTGGGCCTTGCCCTGGCACCTGCTATGCCCTGGTACTCACTGCCCTTGGAGAAATAAGAAACTGGGTGGCTGTGATTGTGAGTGGCAGGGAATCAGGTCGAGATATCATAAGCTGTCAGATCACAAATACACATGCTTTTGCCAGTAGCAAGCAGAAGAACACATATATCTAATCCTCTTACTCACACAAACACTACTAGATACCACGCTGTGAATAAAACAGGAGGTGACACAACAACGGTGACTTCACTCAACCAAAAGCAGGTTTAGGTAATGTTAGGCCACCACCGAGCTAACTGAAAGGTAACTGCAGTAGGAAGACAATTTTATAGCAATAAAAGCTAAGCACCCAGGAACATACAGCAAGTGTCGTTTAAAAGTTCTCAACTGCTGGTGCTTAAAACAAACAGTTCAGAGTGACGAGAGGTAGATCTGTGGTTTTGTATGACCGCTTTCAAGAGCCACTTCATGACCCATTCAAGAGCTCCTCTGGATTTAACATATCTAAACAATTCCTAAAGTGCAGGCCTAGTGCTAGCCGGTATTAGCTCAATTACACACACACACACAAAAAAAAAAAAAAAAAACTCAAGTCAAGGCGCTCAAATGGATGGAGCCCGTCGGCTATGCGATGTAGCATCCTCTGACCTGAACACTTGCCAAACACACGGTCTGCCTTTGCTTTATCTTTGGCCGCATAGGCGCTTTAATACGGCTGAAACATATTGCTAGTTTATGATGAGCATTGAACAAAGCCGGTAACCGGTGGGAGCAACCTGTGCTGGAGCTTTACCATATCCCATTATGCGCATTATTAAAAAATAAAATAAAAACCGAGGTTACAGCTCGGTGATTGACATATCTAGACACATAAATAAGAAAATATACAAAACAGCGTCAACTACTTAAAAACAACCTGATATTTGTTAGCTAGGACAACCGGCTTGATTAGCTAACATTAGCACACTTAGCAGGCTAATTGTACCCTCCCCTCCCAGCTGCCTCCAACTGAAACCATCATCCCACATCCAACCACTACAATCTTCCAATAATCAAATCCCTTTGTCAGATGTTGTCAAAGAATAGAGTAAGATGCATATATATGATCCAGTTTGTGTTACCCATGTGAAAGGATACGAAGATGGTGGTACAGCGCCCGGCTGAGAAGCTGTTTGGGCTCCCGATAGAGCGGAGGTCAGGGTAGCCCGCAGTTGGCTCGACGAAGAGGGGCCACTTCCAGGTCCGCTAACTGCGACAGCGGTCTTATTGACCACTTTCGGTGGTAAACTCATCGCAAAAAAAGGAAAAAAAAAAATCAAAAACAATACACTAATAAATACCGATGCAAACAAAGCTTAGCTTGCATTCATAGAGCAAGCGTAGCTGATCCTGAAGCAGGCCCCAAATCCCTTTAACGAACTGGGATAACGAAGCTCGAATAGCAACACAAACGTCTTTTTTCATGGAAAGTCGCTGTTCGGATCAGCGGTGCTATTCATGGGGACGGTTGGGAGGTTTAGCCTCCCTCGTCCGTCCGGAACCGCTGCGGATCCGGCTCGGTTCGTTTCTTAAAAATGAAACAATCGCCGCGGTCTTCTTCTTCCCTCGGCGATTTACCTTTTCTTCTCGGCAATTATGTTTTCTATCATTTTTTTTCTCACAGAGATGGGAGACTTCGCCAACATGGCGTTGCGGCCGCTTTCAGCAGTCCGGGCAGGACAGATGATTCGGCAATTCTCGGCCAGTTACGGAGTCGCTCGGCTAATCAACTAACCTTCAATCAAACACATCGCCTCATGTTCACAAAACCTGCTTGTTTTATATTAATGCTGTTATTGTCCATTGTTTGTAATTAGCATATTAAATACTTCATATAATTTGATTTTAATGTAGGATTCAAAAGCATCAGTAAAACAAAAATTACAATTATACAATTATATGCACCATGCTATATACTTCTTGTAATTTCTACGTTTATATGAATCATAAATACATAAACAATATATAAATAGATAGATGAATAAATAAATAGACACAAGCTACTGAAATACTAATTGAGTGCCGCTTTGTCAGATACCATTTAACACGAACGTGTGGTCAGCGCCATCTATCGTTCAAATTCAAGACTTGCGTCTACAAAATAAGAATAGTTCCTACTGAATATAAACTGTAGGTTTAACTCGATCAGTTAAAATGTTATCTAATTGATTTGAGAAATTCGAATTTAAACATAAAACTTGTTTATATTTGAAAAATAATTACCGTTTTTATTTTATTAGGCATAATTTATTATGGTTTCAAGTCAATGAAACCCAAGTTCAGTTACTCAGAAAATTAGATTGCATAAAGTTAAAAGGACAGTTTTTAATACAAAAATGTTGACCAGGTCAAGGAGTTCTTATTGTTACTCCATCAATTACTGCGGCACTGCAGTTTGCTAAGTCTGCTAAGTTGCATTAACAGAAGTCTTTGTCTCATCTTCATCTTGACAAAAACTCATAGATACAGATAATGTATGTGGTGTGGTCAAGAATTTGCTGGTCAACCAAAGCCAGAAAGATTTTGGTCATTGCCTCCTCTTTACTCTAACCAGATTCAACCTGGATTTTCTTCAAAGTCTTTGGGCTCTGGTTCTTTTTTTTTTACTTATACACCATTTTTCTACTAAACCTTTTCCTTCCACACAATTTCTATTAATATGCTTGGGTACAGCACTGTAAACAGCCAGCTCCATTAGGAATGATGTTTTACCCAACTTGTGGAGGATGTCATTGGCCTATCTGTGGAAAACTACCAAATCAGAAGTCTCTCCCATAGTTATGTTGGCTATATCACAATATTCCTACTGATAAGCCTATTAAAAACAAATTATCAGTCTTATAAATCTCTTTATTTTCTGAGAAAGTGAATTTTAGGATTTCATTAGCTGTAAGTCAAAATGAACAAATATAAACACTTGAAATCTATTATTTCTTGTAATGAATCAATGTTATGAATGAATGTTGCTGTTTGAATTGAAATACTGAAATGCATTAACTTTTCAATGATATTCTCATTTGCTGAGGAGAAGCTGTAGGTAAATGACATGTGAAATTAGAGACAAGTTATTTTGGCACAAATATTTTTTTCAAGATTGATTTTACTATACAAAATAATTTGTGACAAACCTTTACAAATAAGACAATGTATGTTACATCATAGCTTAAAAATTGCTCATGTTCTAAATAACAGTTTTATAACGTTTTTTGAAATATTGCAACGGCTCAATGACAAAGCAGTAGAATAAAAACAATAATACAACTTTTAAGTAAATTATATTGTTATAAATCTTGCATGTTGTTGCTTTTTAAAAAAAATATATATATAACTATAAATAAACAAGAGCAGATCCAAGCATAGTTTAAGATAGTATACACACGAAAAGAAAGAAACATCACTTTGTTTCTTTGTCACTTGTGGAACAAGCAGTTTGCATAATCTGAACAATCTACATGTTTTTTAACCATGTGTAGAAAAAAGATTTACAGCTACACTTAAGCTGAGGAAAGCTATTCTCTACACTAATAGTTCTTGTGGTGAAGCAGCAAACATTGCTGTCTTCCACATGAAGCAGGCACATGTTGTCCAGATAAGGATCCTGACAAGCATTAAGTGGGACGGCATTAAGGGTTTTAGTGGTTCTTGTATTTCATCCAAAGAAACTTCAGTATTGTCAGTATTGTGGTATTTTCTCTGTGTCCACTTCACCATTTGTTGAAAGACAGTGCTAGGCAGCGAGGTGTCACCAAAGCTCACACTTATGATTCGGGTTCATTGGAGCATCTGCTTTGCAGCCAAAGTGCTTTGAGAATTCCCGTGAGTTGGAGATGGTACCGATGACTCGAAATCTTGATGGACTGTGCGGATCGGTGATTACACCCTCATGTGAGCTCTCGGGTGTCCTAACAGCACACCATACCTAAAAGCCAAAAAAGAAAGAAATACTTTTTTTGTGTTTTTTACATCTCTTCAATTTATAGCCGGCCCCTAGGATCACAGCTGTTTCCTATATCTTTAATGGATTTTTTAATATCTCTAAGATAAACACCTTATTTGAGGCATTTTTGGGGTAAGTGATTTAAATGTTATTACCAAGATACTTGTATGTTTATTTTGTAGTGTCTTAACTACAAATCTCTTCCATGTGTTCCTTTAGTTCTTTGCCAGCAATGTGAATCTACGAGCTCCAACCAGTGAAAGGAGAACCTTTTTATACAAAATGTTTATGTCTGAGTGCTTGTGTTTACACATCAATGAGCTAAAAAATACTAGCTGGTAGAATTAGCCAATGAAGGTCGAGCATCAAAATTAGCTTAAAGTTAGCTTAAAAGTGTTTAACTCCACCACACATGTCCTTAAATCAGAATCATCCTCTTAGAAAGGTGTGTGGTGGAGTCTGCTTGACCGCTTTTAAATTTATTTCTAAACCAACTTAGCTCTCTGTGAAAAAGTAATTTCCCTCTAAACCTAACAATTTCCAGCGTCACATTTGACAACAATAACTGCCAATAAGTGTTTGCAATAACTGACATCACAGAAGAAATTCTAGCCCACTCATTTAAGCTTGATTGCTTTGATGTCTTCTAGATCTTTTTGGAGTGGCCAAGTCGAGACTTTAACTTAGGATTTTTTGTTGTTGTTGGAGGACTTGATGGCCAGACATTCTCATTCAAGTTTTTTAGCAAGAGAGGAGAATTCATAGTTTGATCAATTACACCAAGTTGTCTGGATCCTTAAAAAGCAACCACAGACTATCACACAATCATCAAAATGTGTGACTGCTAGTATGTTTTCTGAAATGTGTAAATTTTATGGCATTAAGTGATTAAAATAATGCAGAGCTTTAAGTGTTGTTTTTGTTCTTTTGTGACCTTCTGAATGAGTTGCTGATGTGTACTTGAAGTAATTTTAGCAAGCAGCCACTCCTGGGAAGGTTCACCACTGTGGATAATGTTTCTCACTGTAGTTTCTGGAGTGCCAGACTTTCACGACTAAAAAGTCTGCCACTCCAGACTGGCACTCTAGCTTTGTCAGTTGTGGGCTAACTTTGTTAGCTAACAAAGTTATTTAACTTTGTTTTGAATTTACTCTTTAATTTCTTTAAACTGGCACAGGGTGTGTTGGTGAATTAGTCAGGTGAATTATTGTAAGTGAATCCTTGATTCAACAATTCAGTCAAAAATCAGACCTGGGTGTGATAACAGAAACTGAACTTAGTCAGGCAGCAAATACTTTTGCACAAGACTATAGTTACATATTTTCAACTTGAAATAAACACTAAAGTCTGCTGTGGATATATTACATATGTATTAGGATTAACAGCATACAGTCTATTTGCGTAAACTTGTCACTTTATGCAAATTATTTTGACTTTTAAAAGTAGAATGAAGCTGAAACTTGAAACATAATGCCAGTACAATCAACAAAGGGAATAATATCTAGTGAAATATACAAACCTGTGCAAATCCAACAAAAAACAGTTGATGATTCGTCATTCCCAGAGCCGGCAACGTTGCTTCCTCACCATTTTTTTTGATCCAGTTCACATAGGCCTTCAAAGCAAAAATTAACATGTTACACATATGGAATCAGTTTTCCCTCCTCATAGAAAAGTAAATGTTTACACTAGCTTTAAGTTAGACCGATGTTGCAGAGGAAATGTTTTTGCTTCCTGCTCAGTCATTGCTTCAGTTCCCTGTTACCTTCTCATCTGCTTCATAGCATATGACCTTTGATTACACGGAAAGAATGTGTTCATGTGAGGAAGTAACCAGAAGCTGACAAGGCCATTCATAACCACCTGTTGCCTTTCCAGACCTCACTGTAGACGGAACAGAGTACTTTTTCCAAAACAGAAAAATCAAGATGACTATCAACAATCTTGACACCACAGTAACACGGCAGGGATGATTGCTATCTGACCTTATACATAGTAAAATCTTACAAAATTTCTACATTTCACATGTGAATAAGGGTTTATAACAACTATAATAATGAAAAACATTTATCAGCACATATTGTAACAGTTTCTTTTAATTTCTTTGAAAAATATCAACAAAATATCTTTAAAATCAAATCCTACCTTATAAGCAGCTTTTAATCCCCCGTTGTCAGCAATGTTCTCTCCCAGTGTGTGTTTTCCATTCAGAGGCTCTTTGTTGATGCTATAATTGCCGTATTGCTCTACCATGCACTGGGTCTGCCTCTTAAAGGCCTCCACAGACGAATTCTTCCACCAGGGGCGCAAATTTCCATCTTTGTCATATTCTCTCCCTTTTAAATAAATCGTGAAGCATGTCAGAATCTTAAAACAATGCCTGTTTTATAATTATAATTTTAATAAAAAATAAAATATCTTTATGGTTATTTTCCTTTTATTTACAAACCTTGGTCATCAAATGCATGAGTCAGTTCATGACCCATGACAACTCCAATTCCACCAAAGTTGAGAGCTCTATAAAACAAATAGCACCCAGAGTTTAAAAAACACAATGCTGTTTTATGAGTAGAAAGAGTTATTTTATTTTGGGAAAGACATAATGCTTGCAAAATAAGAAGCAAAGGTGAGTCTACATTATTTTTGAAAAGTTGGACTGTTATGAAATGAATAAATACTCAAAATAGAGGTTACAATCTTCCAATTAAACAGCTATTACAATCATCAGTTGTTCTAATAATTGTGGAATAATATGGAAATTAATTGCTTAAAAATAATACAGTGTAGTTTTCTGGATTTTTGATTTAGATTCCATCACTGACAGTTGAAGAGTACCAAAATTAAAGACTTCTCCATTATTCACAAGTGGGAAAACTAAAGTACGGACAACATGATGGACTTGACATAAAGAGAGTGACATACTTGGGCCATGATCGACTATAGAACGGAGCCTGAAGGATCCCAGCTGGTAGAACCATCTCATTCTTTGTCGGGTTGTAATAAGCATTTACAGTCGGAGGGGTCATGCTCCACCTGCAAAACAAGAGCTGTAAAGCTGAAAGAAGTTTCTCACTTAAAGGTCACAACAAATTGAGAATAATGATTCGCTCAACCTTCATGCCAGGTGGACTACCGATCAGTTCAGAGGGCGAGAGAACAGTAAACTAACCTCTCGCCCAACACAGCCTAATTAAATACAAGGATCGGTTCAGTGGAGAGAAGCTGGTTGACTGGGAACATTTGTGGATGGCAGCAGTATTTTGCTGAGTCAGTACAATGTGAATGTGTTCCCATCAAAGCATGCTCCTCTTCTAAATGAAGATGGGCGACATTGAACAACTCACTGGTTTCTGTTGGGTGCTTTCCTGAGCTGGTCTGCAGTCACTCTGGCTGAGAAGTTGTAGTACTGCATGACATTCTGGAAGTAAAGATCTGACACCACCATAAACTAAAAAAGAGCAATGACAGGGAACAGAAAATGGATTTCACTGTTTTAAATCAATCAAATGGGATTAGGTGGTACATAGAAATAGCATGTCCTGTTAAAGAAGAGAACCTACATCATTGAACACTTTGTCCAGCTTTGTAGCTTTCATAATAAATTCTGGATATCCAACCATGTTGTAAATAGCATCTGCCTATAAAGGAAAAGAGAAAAAACAGTAAAAGTCACATATTTACACCAGGTGGCAGCGTTGTGTTTCATTGCCACTTAACTGTTTTGCAACAACAGTCTCCTAGTGATAGGGTTCATTGACCGAAAATAATCAGTCTCCTCCTTTTACCTTTTCCTTTGCAGCTTTTTTTGTATCTGAATCCATCCAGCTCACATCTTTCAAGCTATCCTCAAATGCCCCTTTAATTTCGGCAACCATTTCTTCAGCCTGAAATGCAGGCAAAACAGAGATAAGTAAAATAAATATAGAACCCCATCATGTCACATAGCAGCAAGACGTTTTGCTTGAGACGCTTACAATGGCTTTGCTGTCCTCTGCAAAAGTGTCCTTGACGAAGAGGGCACCGAGAGCGAAGCCCAAGGCACTGTCTGTGTCGCTGACACACAGCTTCCAACGTGGAGTACAGCTCTACAAAAACAACAACAAAACATGTCAAGGACTGAAGCTGTTCTACATCACTTCACATGTTTTATATGCTCACACAAAATGAAAATGTTCAATTATGGTCACTTCCTGAAGTGTACTCTGTGCTTGTAAATCCGGTTTGAAACATTTGAAGTAATAATATCAACGTAAACAACAACAGAAGCCCACACATCCATTTGTTGGCCACCTATATCTGACACAAAAAAATCTAAATGAAAAAAAACCTAGAAACTTCAGCAATCTAGAAAAAGCATTTTTGTTTACCCAATTAAAATTTAACGTGTAAGCGCATTTAAAAAAAGGATTCTATAACTGATTTTTTTTTTTTTACCAGATTGCTTGTAATCAGGTGATATACAGTCCCTGTTTGATAAAATATGATTGGGTTAAAGGAAGGACAAGGATACCGCATGTTCAAGTAGGAAAAAATGAACAAGGTCACAGTAAGGAAGTGAGGAGAACTCTGACCAAGCAAAGCAGTAAAAATCTACTTAAGCACACAAATCAGGATGGAAAAAGAGACACAGCTGCCCTCTAACACAAAGCAAAAACACAAAGACACACACAGAGAGATAGAGTTGGTTTGTTTTTACAGCTTGAACTCTGCAAGAATCACAGCAGGAGGAAAAGGGTCTGGCTAAGATAAGGGCTGGGGTCACTGGAGCTTTTGACAGTCAAACCGTTACACACAGACAAGATTTCACTGAAGGGTTACTCAATGCATGGACCTACGTTTGAATAGGCTAGTTAGATTAATAGTGAATATTCTGCTTTGCTTTAAATTTATACATGGTACTTGCCAGATTATACACTTTGTAAATATTCACCTTTTGTCACATTGCAACCACAAACTTCATTGGACTTTATCGGGATGTTAAGTGACAAACTGAATTGTAAAAATGGACACATGTTTATCACAATTTTTGACAAATAAAAAAACATCTTTAAAAACAGTTTTACACATAATCTTGAACTTGGTATTTAATTATGGTACAGATCTTGGGATATTCAGAGCATCACTAATCAATTTGTGAAGCACTTCAGAAGTGCTCTTAAAACAAAAAACAAAAAAACAGGAGATTTTAAGGAAAACCCAAGAAAACGAGTTTCAGAAATTACAGTCAGTGATGTGACACACCATCTATCAGTGTTTGATTTTAATATTGAATAAATTCTGCTTCTCTGTTGGCAACTGCACCCAGTAAAACGAAACATGGAAATACAAATAAAGAAGTATATAAGGTCAAGAGGACAGTTCCTTGGATGTCCTTGTGGACCAACTTCACCACCACTGTACGCTGAACTATAAAGGGAAAATAACCAACAGCCAATTGGGTATCTTAACAACTCTTCCCAGCTTCTCTTTTTTCAATGAACATGTGATAATATGGCTCCAAATTTATAAAGATAAAACTCAGCTGCCACTTTTTGTGTTAAAAATATCTTGAAGGCCTAAATGTCTGTTTTTTTACCTTTTTAGTCCCATACATGACTTCAAGAAAGCGCTGCTCTGCATCCTGGAATCTTTGGTCTAAAACGGAAACCATCTTTCTCACCACCTTCATTATCATGTAGTTATTGAGTAGGCTGCAAAAAAGAAAACATCACATCATTGCTTTTGCTCTCCCTTAAATACTATGCCCCTTGTGGGAGTCTTTTGCCTTTGCATATATAAATTAAAGACCAAAGCATGCAGTCAGAGTTACTAGTACATTAAAGTAATAAAGTGACCTATAATTTTACCTTTTATTCGTGTTTGATATGAGCTCAGAAACTTTCTGGAGGTATTCTTTGGCATAGACAACAACAGGCTCTGACTCATTAAGTGTCACAGGTGTGAACACTTCTGTCAGATAAGGCATCCAGTCAATCACAGGAGCCAGATCCTGCAACAGGACATGGATGAAGGTTTAGAGAGCTCTGAACACAATGCCTGCCATTTCCCTGCGGACTCACATGAAAAAGACTTATGTTTCATGCTTGTTTTAGCCAATGCCACCACTCACTTTCAGGTCCTTCGCCTGTACTTTATGGTAAATGAGCTCCTCGTCTCGCCTCTCCTCCAGAGGCACTGTGATGTTAGCCAGGGTGGTTTCAAAGTCCACAATTTCTTTCATGAGCGTCTTTGACGTCTCTTCCGAGCCACCCAGTAGAACTCCTAACTCCACTAAGAAGTTGAGGTATGCTGTGAGATACTGCAAAATCCACATGAGAAGCACAATAAAACAGCAGTAATAGAGGGGAACAATGTGTGTGTGTAATTCAAATCAACTAGAAGAGCCATTTTAGGTGTTCACGTGCACGCTTATGATGCACTTTAAAAAATTTTTAATATTTATTATTCATAAAATTTGCGTACTTGAGATTAAAACTGTAAACACCTGCTTTCTACTGTGTATAATTACCCTATATTACCTTTTCATTGGCTGTTTTGTTGAGGTAGTAATCCCTTGAAGGCAGTCCCAGGCTAGACTGATCCACCTACAGTTCAGAGACACATCCCATGAATCTCTGCTCTTCTTCTATTTTAACACTTAGAGAGTACATATTGTCTTCATTCCTCAGTTATAAGCATTACTGTTTTAAAGGCTTGCAACAGATCATCTCTTTAGAACTGGTTAATCTCACCTTTCAGGATAAACAGATATACACATGTCCAAGCAACAGCGTGAGGATTATCACGAGAATGTCATACATAAAATCGTATGCTTTAGGGAAGCCAACAAAAGCTGCTTTTGTTTGGTTGTAGAAGTGGAACAGATGAGATATAATTGAAAATGTTGCTAAAAAAAGGCGTTCCTCACATATCAATATATAGCTTTGATAAATAAATGCATTAAGTAAAGAATGTATACCTGGATGACATTGCTGTTAGAGTTTTTGGAGTCTGTGCTAACAAACACAGTGAAGAAAGGGGAGGTCCTCAAGCTGGCAGAGACAGTTCGGAGAACTTCTTGGAAGTTGTCCTTGTCCCAGGGTTCAGTCAGAGCCCACCCTCCTATCTGAAACAGACAGTTATTAATCAGACACACAGTGACACAAAGAGCTGTAAGCAATAATCAACAACATTTGTTTGATGTGTAAGTACTTGTAAAAGAAGCATACCTGGCTGATTAGCTGCTGCAGAGGCTTCGCTCCTAATTCTTCGATCTTTGACTCATTCATGCAGGCCTGAAAATATCGCTGGGCTTTTTCCTCAGCCTTACTCAGTCCTTTCATAGTAGTGTTTTCTGCCCAAGTATACAAAAAGATAAATGAGGTCAGTAAAAAAAGAAAATGGCTTTATCTTACTTTGGGTAAAGACAGTTTAATTATCATTTGGAAGAATTTCTGTTGAAAAACTGAACTTTAAAACATCTTTGGTTACTCTTTAGCATGGAGTCCCACATGGCTTTACTCTCATTTTTATTTTATCAATGCTTTTTTGTGTTACTTAATCTTTTACAATGGCTTACTCATATGACCTATCACTTCTATGCTGATGACATTAAACTTTTTGTAACCTTTAAACCTCTGTGAGTTGAGGAAGTTTTGATGCTACAGAATGTTTGAACAATGCTAAAGCTTGGCTGTTGGATAATTTATTCCAACTGAATTTGTGCTCCTGATAGTTTGTTCTCATAGATTCTGACCACCATGTCTGTAAGGTTGACTGGTCAGGACTTGTTTTCGATTCCTAAATCAAGACTAAAAGCCAAAGGCAGCAGAGTATTTGCAGAATATCTTTAGCTGATTTTAAACTATGATTATGCAAAACAAAGGAATCTCATTTCAACAGAAAAGAGCAGTCCCCTTAAGTTTTATACCAGGTCCTCGGGAATACAAGTAGATTTTGGTTTGAGAGTTCCTGTTGTGGTGTGGGGCTTTAACAATTCAGTAATATAAAAAGGAATGTGACCATGAAGGACCCTTACAGTCAGTAGTTTACAATGAATTCTAAAATGGACAAGAAACCAATGAAAAGACATTAAAACAGGAATGATGTAAGCCACCATGTTTGCTTCCAAAATCTTGCTCCAGAGTTTTGGTCCAACAGAAAGTGAACGTGGGCTTTTTTAATCACGACGCTTACCTAACAAACGTTTCATCACAAGCATGTTGTGCTCCCACAAGTTGCTAAAAGGACCCCAGCGGGACTTCCCCTCTGGAAGAGGGTTGTTCTTCACCCAACCCCCACAAGCAAAGTTGTAGAAGTCATGGCAGGGGTCCACAGATCTGTCCAGGGCTCCCATGACAGAGCTGGTGACAGTAATGCATGGCTCTGAAAGACACAGGCCTGGATGAGCTGCAACAGAAAGATATTTGCAAAAAAAAAATAAGATTAACATTTTAGATATTTCACTTTCTGCTTGTGGGAAACAGATAATTTTAAAATATTTCATGGTAAGACAAATATGCATGAGGGTTTTAAGAGCATCTGGAAGCTATCATTTTTTAAGCCAAAGAATACAACCTGGAGGGAATACTTGTCCCAAGAAAAGTCTTTTATAAACAGTCAGCTGAGAACTGACAAGGGAAATGTATCATCTAAACTATCACTAACTCTTTATTGTCTAATTGAAGAGAAAGAAAATGATCAACAAATTCATTTAAAAAAGGAATCAACTTGAAGATCAGTGTTAAAGTGTGTTAATTTCTTTCGTGTACCCACAAAAACTGTTAAGCAAGAAAATGCTCAGTGTTTAGAGAAGAGAAAGTATGCGTTATTACTCAGTACATAAACAGTTCCGTTTATAACAGTTGGCCTAGACTGAAACCTTAACCATCAACCAGCCATATAAGGAACGAGACAGAGACCGATGCAAAATTATGAGCAGTGATGCAGTTAGACTTTCCCAGAAGACATTTCATCCTTGTTCCTTTTATTATTTCAAAGTCTGATACAACATGCGATTCTGAATGGGAGGAAGTGGCATTCCGTTTCCCATGGTAAAATTGAGGAGACAAACACTGATGAGAAACAGCCAGTGAAAAAGACCTTTTCCATTATAAACAGGCTCAAGGGAGAGATTTCGGGTTGTTTTCAAGCAGCTCAGTGCTAAGGTGTGGCCCCAGCAAAAGGAAAAATGAATGAGAAAGTACTTTGCAAATTATGCACATGATGTGCATGAATTCAAAAATAAAGCTACTTTTACTTGAACAAGTGAACCTGCAAGCAAAATTCTAAGTTATTTTAGTTCAAATATTTTTTTTATTATGATTCTTATCTTTTCTGGTATTTATGCTAACCTAATCAGCTTCTGTTCTTGAGCTGTTAAATAACAAACATTAGAAAAACTATTTACCCATGGCTGTATGTGCACTATTTTAAGAAGATTAATTTGCATTAATTGAGCAAAAACAAAAAAATTCCAATGAAACTTGAGTGTGTTTGCAGTTGATGCCCTTCAGGGTACAAAAAGACTTAAGCTCACCTTGATTATAAAAGACTCCAGCAGAGATGAATGATATGAACAGGGCGACTGACAGGAGACACACTAAAAACAGCAACCTCTTCTCTTTTTGTGTCTTATCCAACCAACACATGCTGCTCCGGCTTGGCAAAAAGTTCACCTGTGTGTAGAAATACACACATAAAGTACGTAACTGAACTATTCGAGTCATAGATATCTGGTAGAAAGGTATTTGCAGGGTTGAATCACAAAGACTTAAAGCTTTAAAATACATACTGGATATTTTTACCTTGATGAATTAACCCACCATAGAACAAAACTGCTAAAGATTTCTGAGAGATCGGATGACTGATTTGATTTCAGAACCCAACGCTTTCTCTATGAAGCATTTTCATATGCTGGTAAAAGAAAAGATTACACATCCTTTTAATTGTTTCTATTGACATTTAACATTGGCACAGATGTTAAATGTGCAGACATACACAGAAAGACATATTTTTTGAAAAATATTATTGTATTTATTTTATTGTCAGTATCATTCAACTTGTTTTTTACACTTCTAATCATATATTCTCTTAATCATGTTTAAATTTTTATGCTGTGTTTGTATAAAACACATGTGTTAAATGTGCTGCATAAACACATTTTGGGTTGAGTCTAATTAGGAAAGTCTCGCTGTGGAAGCATGTTCAATCAGCAGCTTTTCACAGTCAGTAAAAATTTAAGCTAATTAACCTAAAACAACAAGAAAGGATTGGATTTGCGTCAAAACAATAATTAGGTTCCACGGATAAATTTCTGATTGATTCTAAAACAAACAAGAGACTAGGAAAACAACAAAATGATCTTCTACAAAACTGTAAATTTAGGAATTCAATTATTTACTAGACCAAAACGTACAATAAAAAGAAATGAGTCAAGCAAAAATGATGATGTGCATTTTATGGCATGTAAATAAACAGTTAAACCCAATATCATTTATACCCCTGGCAAATTTGGGTGTAAAATTATTTTCTTGCAACCAGTAAGTCTGTTTCCAATAGGAAATATGACAGACTTTGTGGAAAAGACAATAAAATAATATGAAAAAGAACCAATTTCAGATACACAAAAAATATTTTTACTGTCATTTTATTTAAAAAAATGACATGATAAAAAATTACTTATGACCTTCTCAATAATTATTTGAGAAAATCTTTATTGGAATTACATGAATCAAACCTTTCCTAAAATGGCTGACTTGGTTTTGGCATGTTTCCACTGGCATTCAGACAATTTATCTTTGGTGATGAGCTACAAGTCTGTAAAGTTGCAACACATCCTTGTCATCACCCTAATCTTTTGCTCCCTCCACAGATTCTCTGTCTGAATGAAGTCGGAACTCTGGTTAAACTTTTTAATCATTTATTATTTATACACAACTTCTATTTACAAGTCAGTAAACACATCAACAAGTATGTTTCTTGACACACTTTGTTGGAAAAATTCAGATAGAAGTTAGAGATGTGTTTTTGATGCATATGTAGTAATATTAGTGTTTAATTTGATTCATGCAAATTAAACACTAATTATTTATTTATGTTCATTGATTATGTTCATTTTGTAAGCCTTTTGTTAAAGTATTTACTTGAAAATATACTGTTTTCTGGAGTACAAAGGGTTAAAAGGGACTGACAATGCAGGAGTGAAAATAATTACTGATTTTAATCTAAAGCAGTTTTGGGCTTTTACCTGCATGGGTGATGATGCGTAGACATCGTCACTGGTAGAGTCCATCAGTTCCTCCTCATCTAACGTTGCTCTCTTATAGGTTGACATCTGAAAAGTCAAATGAAGAAATGATTCTCTCAGTGCTTCCATGTTCCATTCAAGCCCCTATCTTTCCCAGGTGAGAGATGTGTGAGAGAGGTTTTTTCATTTCTGATGTCTATTGTTCCACAGTTCTTGAGGTTTCAGGCCAGGCTTGTCCTTTAAAATCCATCAGGAAAAACTCTGTTTTTCAGGTTGAAACTATTTAATCCAAAAGGCAAACCCTCTTTTAAGAAAATGAAAAATTGTCAGTCCGCTTCTTTGAAAGCATTCTCCCTTTCGACACCTCTCGCAGCCCCCATGGCTTTAGGCACAAAGACAGACGTAACACCTAAAATCTTCCTGAAAGTCCTACTGAAAGCTCCTTCTCTTTCTCCCTCTCTTTCTCTCTTCTTGGACTTCCTTCTCAGCCCATTTTATGCAAACACGGACCTAGTGAAAAACAGGAAGGAGGTCTGACTTGAGCGATTTGCATGACTGAGACAGAGTGCGCGCAAGTGATTGTGTGACGATGTGTGTCTTTGTGTGAGCACATTCCTCAATGTGGTTTCACTTAGGTTTAGGGAGGGAATCTCACCGCTACAGAACACCCAGTGCTGTTTCTATAGGACAAAATACACTCAGGGGTGGTGCATCGAAACAAAAGATCCTCCTCCAACTGCATGCTGCTGCTCCTGTTGTGTTACCTGATACACAACAGCATGCTCCTTAAAATACCAAATACTAACCAAACGGTTCTAATAGTTTACACGTGATTAAACAATTAGTGGAAAGAATACTTTTTGAAACTTGTTTGAATGTAAATCAATCAGGCCTATTGACTGCCTGACTATCGTCCTCTTTCACCATATAAAATCTCAGTGTCTTCCAGATGTAAGAGACACAATTTACTCAATTATCATACTGCAGAGAAAGTCCATCTTGGAGCTTGTTCAAGCTTAGTTTGGTGTATAAAAAGTCTTTTTGTTCCTGTTTAGTTTGTCTCTAGATGCAAACAGACTCAGAAACACTCTTCATGAACTAGAACTTCCGACATTTGAATTACCACTTGTGCAATTACCGGAATTATAGTTTTATCTGATTAGGCTGACAAGTTTGTACTTGTAAGTAAATTATTAGTGTTCCTTAAGAGAAACTTTGATAATGGTGGAGCAAAAACTAACAAAAGCTTTTACAGCAATATTTAGAGTCTGAAAGTGTTCGACTATATGTTGAGGTTTGACTCTTCAGGTTAACTTGCATTTTATGTTTAAACGGGCCTTCCACGTTGATTAAAAAGAGGCATCATGCCATTGACCTCTTTCTGCTGTATTGTGTCATTTACAAGTAGGACTCAGTAGTTGGTTACTCCAACTGAGTTGATTAGAATTTACAGCCAAAATTCAGTTTCTGAGAAAATTTGTATATGACATAAGACTGCTAAAAACGATTTTCAACACCGTGATGTAATTTCACAGCAAAAACAATCACAGAGATTGACAACTAGACAGTTGTCCAACACGTATTCATTAAAACTTCTTCAAAATGAGAGAAGGTTACAAAATGTTATTACTTAAAAAAGCTGCCTGCTCTCAGAATGCTGGAGATAAGGGAAGAGAAAAAACTTGGTAGAAAAGAAAGGTACACAGGCAGAAAGAATAACCACACTTAGGAGTTTTTGATTAACTCAACGAAGAATGCAGCTGATTAAGAAGCCACCATCCACTGACATATCTAAGACATGAGCTATGACTGCTGCAGTTTCTGTATTAAGCCACTCGTGAACCAGAGTTAATGTCAGAAGTCACCTGACAGCGACAACTTTCTCAGTGGTCCAAAGTTCTCTTTTCAGATGAAAGTTAATGAATTTAATTTGTGCCTCTCCACTGAAGAAACAGTGGAGAGGCACAGAACCCAAGTTAATTGAAGTCTAGTGTGACTTTCACACAGTTAGTTAAAACCTATGAAGCTATTTCATCTGCTGCTGTTGGTCCAAAGTCCATGCAACCGTCCAAATCATTTCAGTGGACTTCATGCTCAAATCTGCTGACAAGGATTTTGGACATGTTGATTTCATTTTATGGCAGGCCTTGGAACTAGCACACACAGCAAAAATATCAATACTTGCTTAATGTTCATGGCTTCACTGTGAATTATTGTGCAGGAAATGTACCTTAAATAAATCCCTCAGTGAAAGCAAGGAGTATTGTGAAGAGCAAGTTAAAGGATATCAGGCACACTGATCCCAAAGAGCAGAAGGTCACTGTTAAAGCAACTGGGGCCTCGTAACACCTCAGCAGAGCCAAACGCCGACTGGTTTCATGCCATGCTGAATTGATACAGTAAATAAAGCAAAAGAGGTCCCAAGCATTAAGAGTAAATACAGTAGAAAATACAGACAAATTTTTTAGTAGGTCCACATTTTCAGTGAAAAAATATTTCTGTTATTGAACTTGGGTAATATTAAAATGTTCTGATTGGAAATCAAGCTTTCATTAAATGTAAGCTAGCCTGGCCATTGCTTTCCTGTGCAATTCCGCTTAATTCTCATGTACCCTCAGTGTTCAGTCTGGAATTTCTCTCATTGAGCTGGATTTCTCTGGTAGAATTTCAACCTGACCAATCAGGGAAGTTGGGAACAGAAAGAGACGCAATGAACAAAAACTTAGATTTTCTGTGCTGCTTCAGAATTGTAGTCAGAATGTAGTTTTTCAATGGCAGTAGAGGATGTGAGTGAAGCCATTCATGTTGTCCACAAATCTAAATATTAAGCAATTAAAGTTGGAGGAGAGTTAAGACATTTTATTGCTGGGAAAGATGTCATCCAGCTCAGCACTTCTCTTTCCGCAGTGGGGGACTTCAACAAAGTTCACGTCTCCAGCAAGAAGTCATTTCTCAATAGCCGAGGGTCCAGACCCTCTTTATGAAACAAATGGTTAGTGTTTATCAGGCTAGTTGTAAACCAAAAACAGACAAAAAAACAACTAATTATTAAAAGTATTAAATACACACCATTATGCAACATGGGTCTAGCTTTGAGAGTTCCTTAATGAAATTACTGATATCAATTACATTTTCAGCAATTAATTTCACTTAAATGTGTCTGTATATACAACTTACGTGAGACAATGAAGAGACTTCAGTATGTTTAATAATGTTGTATAAATGGGGACTAATCTCCAGGCAGCGTCACAGAAAAACAACTCATTCCAGGACAGACGGGAAAGCAAAACAGAACATAGAGGGGCCTGAAAAATTTGTCTGAATGTGAACCTGCTCAACATCAGATGTGTAGCACTTCATGAACCCTGAGGCTCTGGTTTTTATCTTCCCATGTTAATCCATTAAATACAAAACAAACCAACTACAGACCATGAATTCTTAAATAAAACCGATTAGATCTTTTTTTTAGAAACACAACTGAACTGTAATCTATTCTTGAATGCTTGTTTTAGCTTACTTACAACTTGCTGCATATAAACATGCCACTGAAGAAGAATGGTATTCCCAAATCTTAAACAATTCCAGCCAAACAAGGAGCACAGATTTCTGTTACACAAGATGTTCCTAAATAACCCCAGTTGTACAGACAGTAAGAGATTACTGTTTGCCTCCTATAAATACTTAAGGAATAATAAGAAAATTCCTTTCATTTTCAAACTCTCCCTGTTCTGATGGGTTTAGTATGTCTTTTAAAAGCTTCAGAGCTGATTAGTAAAGTAAAACAATGAAGTTGTGAAAGGGCAAAGGACTGAAATGTGTTGAGATATGAAGTGAGATAAGGATGGAGGGAGGACGGTGAAAAGAAAGGGAACTACTATAACTGACATTTTTTCAATTATGCAAGGGTTCTATGTTACCACTCACATGCATGGAAAGGTGTAATGGCTACACAATTATCTGATTTCTTTCTTTTGTCTCGCATTCCTCCTTTGTTCCATCAACGTTTACCCTATAATTTACTGAGGGTTTACAGAGGTGCACTGAAACTAAACAAAGAGTGCTTGCTGAACAGTCAGAACTATTTTTTCTCTCTTTCTTGGCTGGAAAAAGTGTGACATTCCCCTAAAACATCTGTGACTTAATCATCCGCTCTGTGCTAGATCTGTGTGCTGATCAACGTAGAAAACTGGCATAGACCCTGCTGTTGTCACAAACACACATTCCTAAGCCCACATTCACTGTTTTTGAACACTTTCCTGGAATTGAAGTCTGCTGAAGTGCAGGAACATGTTGCCACACAGACTGAAAGCCCTAGGCTGAATCAGTTCTTAGTGAAAACACAACTTCCCTTTCTCTGTTCATGTTATTTGGTGACCAATATCAGCCACTTTTGAGGAAACATGTCATTACTAGTTTATACAAGAAGCATTACCTCAGTTTCTACAAACGTACAACACTGGGAACATTCATTGGCACCCCGCAGAAAGATTCTTACGATAAATGCATTGTTTATTTTAGTAGCATAACCTCACACTGAAAAACCCAACCTTTGATTGAGAACACTTATTCAGTGGGGAAAAACTGTTGGTGCAATCTCCTTTTGCTAATAGGAAAGCCCTCACTCTTCTCATGTACAGTTACAAAGTTGGAGCATACAGTCATGCATCTTTGCATCTTTTATAATCTATACTTCCTCCATAATCTTGTGTCTTCTCTTATACACTCATCTTTTCAGCTCTGTCTCCAGGTTTTCTGTATGACTTTAATCTCAGGATTGTGATTACCATTGAGGAAAATATTTCTTTTTTCAAATCTGACAAACAATTTTGATGTTTCGACCAAATATTTCAGAACATTTTACTAAAAAGTGACAAACTATTTTCTAATGTGAAATTGTTTACATTAAATGTGCTCATATGAAAGATTGTTTTTGCTCTAAATTTTTTACAGAGAGGGACTACGCTAATGAGATCAAATATATTTTTCACATATCTTCACCAATAACTGCAACCAATGCTGTATGCATTTCTAAATAACCTAAAATCAGGTAATAAACATGAAAACATGAAAACCTAAAACCTATGCTCTTCCTAATGTGGCTGGGGTGTTGACTCGTAAATTACAACACCTACCTTGTAATTCCCATGAAAAAGAACTAAGAAGTAGGTCCAAAACACTTAGGTCCCAAAAGACAAATTCTGTGGTTATAGTCACTTCTAGGAGGTTTGTAGCAAATCCCCAAAGTGTCCCACTATGTCTTCCCATAGAAAAAGCTGCTAATACACAAGGCCACAACCCTTTAGTGAGGCAGTAAACCTCAAACATGCGTCAGTAATTCGTCACTGATCCTGCGAACCGGACTATTATATGCAGCGTTAGAGCATTCCTCCAAGAATAACTTTTGTGTGTTTGAGATGGAGTGCTGCATGTGCTGCGGTGGACACCCTTTCACAACTAATTTCTGAGGAAAACAAGAACAAAAAAGTGCAAAACAAGTAAGAATGTGATGATTTTTGGCTGTACATGCCATGAACTACATTTCATTTTACCATCTTGAGTCGCTGGATGCAAGATCTAGATATAGTTTCAGACTATATATGAATCACCTCTGACCAGCACAGTCATAACCTCAGTGAGACACTGAGAAACCACAGCTACATTAGAAAAGCTCCCACTTCCTGTTCTATGTAAAACTTAAGGTTATAACTGTCTTCAGGAAGAACAAACATCTCAGAAAAAGTATCAGTAATATATCCAATGTAATATGCCCTGAAAAATAAAAAATACTCAGGCTTTTAAGAAAAATAAAATATTGAAATACGTGAAGTGAAGGGAACTAAAATTCCCTAACTAAAATTCAGAGCAACTAAATTTAGTATGTAGTAAATGGAGTCCACATTTATGTCATTTAATCTCAGTACAAAGTAGTATTATGTAAGGAAATATTCAGAGTTTTGCACATTTCACTGATCGCTGTTCCATCCATTATCCAAAGATTGAAAGATTAATGGAGAGCAACAAACTTACAAAGACACGATCTTCCTCAAAAAGAGGCAGGCCAAGGAAGGAGAAGAAAGGTCAAAGACAAAATATATTTACAAAACACTATATGAGGAGGCAATGGTTAAATGTTTCAACAAAATACTGACTTAGGGATTTTATTAGTAAAACATGTTCTTTATGTTTCTAATTCATATACATGTCTTATTTTGAGTTGGTCTACCAAATAAAATCCCAATCAAATATATTCGACTTTGAGGTTGAAACAACATGTGGAGAAGTTCAAAGAGCATCAATAGTTTTTCAGGAAATTATGACCTTGTCAACCTTTATATTTGCTCCAATTCTGCATCCTGTCATATGGGAGTAACAGTAACATGTAAGTTTGCATAAAAGTCTGTCTGGTTCCCTGGGTTCCCATGTATGCAAAATCTGACCCTGTTCCGTTTACAGGGTGTGCTAGTTGACCTTCATAAATGGAAACCCTCTTAGCTTTAACATTATCATCGGTGTTCCCTGCATTTCAGCCTGAAGGACACAGATAAGACAAAACTGTCAGAGGCGAGATGTTTCCTTTGGAAAACAAAAAAAAAGCCCCCAGCCTGATAGTACAGTGATAAATGAAAAATAAAATCCACTTTCCCAGAAAATCGGCTTTGTACTGCTTTACAGTGGGATTGTTAGACTAAGCTGAAAGACTTTAACAGAATCATAACACTTTGGATTTTATTTTTAGTGATTCATTAGCATGGCCGCATTGAGAAAATAAAGAGCTTGCATTTTCTCTCAACTGGTTTATAATATCTAGGTGGCAGCGTTAAAATTCTTCAGATTCCTGGCCATCAGAAGACTCTGAGTCACAATTGTGTATACATTTCAGGTGCTCTGACGTATGTACAGGGATCAAATATCAGCCAGCCATGTCTCATTTCACCATCATGCCGTGTATCAACTTTAAGCAGTCAGAGCTTTATGCTAAACGAATGTGAAAACCTTGAATTTGCATGCTACACAAATTAATACTATTAAAAGCTGTTGCCTAAATATAATTAAATACCCTGTTGGCAAGATTTTTATCAACATAAGGTGAGGATTAAAGGAAAGGCACAGGGAAGCTTCCACAGGCACAGCCAGATAACAGGAGATTACTTGTTCTAGCAGTTGTTGTGGCAGGCTGCAGCACACTCCCAATCACACCTAGGTAATGAATAACCAAAGAGTAAATCAAGATCCCTTGAGAAAAGCAGGACCAGGTTGTGTAATGTTAATAAACTAGTAAATCACCCAAGCAGGAGTCTCTGCAAATACTGATCAAATATCTTCTGGGCATACATCCTTTCAGGTCGTACATCTGGACAATGGTTTATAGCTCTGATTTTCAAGTTTGACATACTGGAGCAATAAATTAGGAAAATAGATTGCAAAGCAGAACTAGCAGTGACACAATGTAGGAGGACATGTCTCAGCGCAACTTTACTAAACTGACGCAATCTATATTTTCTCAAGAAACTGACTCACGGGATCTTTGAAGACTGAGTTTTAAGTAGCTGTTTGCATATTTGTTCTTTTTTGTGTTTAGTTTTCCAGGAAAACATTGTATATTCTGTGGTGGTCTGTTTATAGAATATAAATATACTGTTACTTAAAATACTAAACCTTTTACTGACAGTTTATATGGAAAATTAGAGTATCTTTAGGGCATTTATGATTTGTGATATCTTTTCTATTGCCACATTAGATCATGTTGGCTGTCAGTGTAAACATTATCTATCCAGCTTGGCCACAATAACATAGAATAAAACAAACACGTGCAGCTGTGTTGTGGCTACAAACATATTTTGGCTGAAATGATGTTTTGGTTGCAGCTGGTGAACTGGAGATAAAGTGTCACTAAATGGGTCACTGGCAATGACCGAGGCCACTAAGTGGTCGATGTGTAAATATGATGCTGGCTGTATGAGTCACTTAACATACCTCTAGGAATATGTGACCGCATGGCACTTAAGGCTTAAAGCTGACAAATGGGACACATTATCACAAGGAAAATTGAAAATCCATATAAAATCATTGCAAATATTAGAAGTAAGATCAATATAGAAACAACGCAATATTTATAAAGTCATTAGATTATAGGAGAAATTAAAAAAATATATTTTGAACATAATAGCAACAATCTGCATGCATTTTTCCATGCACCTTATATGTCACAAACTCACAAAACTTTCTTTAAAAACAATGTCAACATCTTATTCACAGCACGTCGTATAGTCCTGTGGCCAACTCACGTCATGACCATATCATAAAACCCCCCATCAGTTTAAAATCAAGAGTTGATTACGCCCATAAAGATTAACTACAACCACAGGACACGGTCTTACCCTGCTGTGACTCTGTCCGCCGCCACAACCGTGACTCCGTAGTACTCTGACCAGGGGGACAGTGAGGGAGTTTCAGCTGCAACAACCAAAGACACCGCGCTTCTCTGTCAAGATGGTTCCCATCCCGCTGAGAACTCGCTTCGCTCACACCGCTATTTCCAGGAAATCACGACGCAGTGGACGTCACTACCTATCTGAGGCGGCGAAACGGCGACGTCATGCTGAACTCTAAGTTAGTGTGCAGGCATGCATTGCAGCTAGTCTTTAAACACTTTAAAGCGAGTCATTGCAGGAAGCTCAAGTTTTTGATTTACAGCTTTCTTTTCGACACATAGTTAAGCAAGCAGCTTGAAAAATCTTTTATTAATTTATTTATGAATTATAAATTCATAAATAAATTATGAATGTATATAATTCATAATTATATAAATTCATATATAGTTTATATATGAATTTATATAAATTCATTTATATATATATATGTTTACAGAATAGTCACAACTGTTTTGTTTGACTATTCTGTAAACTCTGAATGCTGCTCCCTGTCTTGGCCAGGATTTTCTTGTAAAATAATTTTTAACCTCAATGGTATTTTTCTGGGGAACTAATTGTTAATATTAATGCAAATAATAAAAATTATAAATATTGCAAACTGACACCTGTTCTTCACCATCAAAAGTAAAAAAACAAACAAACAAACAAAAACAGGCAAAACAACACCAACAAAAATTCTAAAACCCCAGACTTTATTAATCATAAGAAAGCAGAAATCTTACAACATGAACTTTTTATTGTAAAATTAATACACCAAAATTATTTTTGCCTCTGTTTATAGAGTGTAGAATTTTGTGGAATACAAGAGAAGAGAGTCACTTTCTTTCACATAAGGCTAATGAGGACATTTCTCTATTTATAGAAAACAGAATATAAGTTAATGATAAAATAATACACCCCTGCAGAAGATTAAGAAAAGGGAGGAAAGGTTAGATCATAAATAATTTTTGAATGTAAATAAACAACCATATTGGAATAAAATATTTGCATGTGTAAATACTGAATATTATTGGAAAAATAAAGCACTCTCCTTGAGCTCTATATTAAAAAAAGATAAATGACACTAAAAATCAGTCCAATTGGTATACTGTAACATGTACGTTACACTGTAACATACATGTTCTATGCTGTATTTCACAAATGTACTATACAGTTGTATGCTATACATAGCAATAAACTACATTTCTTTAATAGTGAGAAGCAAAAATAGGGTTAACTAAAAACAAAACTGGGCTGCTAAATTCTCAGAAGAGGAAACTAATGAGGTTGGTAGAAAACACAAGCTGTGATGAAAGCTCTTGATTGGCCTCTGAGGGCATGCTTTTACTCTGAAAATATTGATACGCAGGTTCAACAGTCCATTAAATGCACTGAGTGAACATCAGATAAGTGGGATTTAACACTAATCGAAATGTACTGACAGGCTACAGTAGAAAAAAAAATCACTCTATCCAGCTGGATTTTGGGCTAATTACACAACAGCTTGACAGGAGGTTGTTCAAACAAATATTGTATTGAATTATTTTAAATTGATAGGTAAAAAACATATGTAAATAGCTATGCATTTTGCATCCTATATGAAGCCAAGATCCAGGTAAACCTTAGGTAATCTGAGAGTAGAGACAGAAAAATGTCCTACAGCGACATCTAAAGGAGGGAATGTTAAACTGACCAAAGAGTTTTTACTGAATATCATCAGTGGCGGAAGTCCTATTTTGCAGCAAAATTTGAGATAAGCAGGTAGAAAGGCCCAAATACACACATTATTTGAATATGAAAATGTTTAAAAGTCTGGGAGACCGTTTGTAAATCTGGACAGGAGTGTGAAAAATAGGCCTCAAACAAAAGAGATTATAATCAATTTTAATAGCAATTTGAAAATATCTAAAAAAAAAAAAAAGAAGAAAATAGACATGAAAAAAATGACAGGAAGAAAAGAAAGTTTAAACTGGAACATAAAACATAGCAGTTCCAAATGTTTCATAGGCTCTTTAGAGAACATTAATGAACAAACCAACAAACATAAAAATGTTTAATGCAGAGTTGGACTATAAAAAAATAACCCAAGCTTTGAACATCTTAGTGAGCTCTGATCAATCTGCCATCCGAAAATGAAGAGTATGCCAAAATGTAAATCTATTGACAGGGTGGGCAACTAGAACATTAAAAGATACTTTTTAACTTTGAATCCATCTACATGAAAAGCCAACACCAAATAAAAGAAGTCACCTCAGATTTCATCTTTCTAACAACAACAATGAAGTCTTGACTTGTCTCCCTAGGCGATTTTACATCAGTTCACAGCTTGAGACACTAGATTAACAACTCACATGTCATCTTTAGGGACATTCTTGTTTGTCAAGCAACAACAATCCAAACATTGAGTTGAACAGAGAGTATGGTAGTGACTCATGTGTCCTAATGGCCCTATTTGTGACCCTAAAAGCCATGTTAATGCAATTTTTCAGACTATAACTTAAAACCTTGTTACTTCCGATTATGTCAAGAAGAGAAGAAGATGTCTGGATGAGAGGCGAAACATCTCTTGAACTTCAAGAGAAGTTCAATTGCCTTCTACTTATGCAGATAAGATTATCATGTCTGACCTCAAATCTACACTACTGTGCTGTGTTTCAGTGTGACTTTCCCTTTATAAAAGCTTAAAATTCCTTCATCTTTATTTACAGAGTAAGCGCTGAATGAAAAACAGTTTAAACTATTATAAATGATGGCCAGAATTAAAATTACAAATGCAGTTCATAACAAACTCAGCTTTTTCAGCTCAAGTAAAAATGAAAATCAATCAGACATTTTCCATTTCTAGAGAAAAACAGTAGCCACCCGTCAGTTAATAATTTTAAGGACTGTTGTTCCGATTTTTTTTCTGACTGCATTGTAAGTCGTCAGTACATGATGTAAACTTAGTAGACAGTACAGCTCTAAGAATATGGTAGTTTTAGTGTAACAAAACATAACTTGTTAGTGCTTACAGTTAAAAAACTGTTTACGGTAGAATGAATACAGCAAGTTTACAGGACTTGCTGTATTATCATTATTATCATTGGAGCGTTTTTACACAAGCGTGACCACTCGTTGTAATGAGTTACACTATCGTGAAGCAGTGCGTGGATCCACAGGCAGGTGGCGCTCTTGGTCCGTATTCCCACAGCAGCAGTAAATCGTTATTTCTAAAGGGCTTTTTCTCTCTCTCTCCTTCCTCGTGGGTTACAGACCGCTATTCTAGGATCCGGACAAGTGCGGCCTTATAAAAAGCAGCGTGAATGCAGCACAAAGAACATAGATTTCAAGGTGAAGGGAGCTGAATGGACCGCGGACACATTTGGATGTAGATTTGTACCACACAAAGTCCA
The DNA here is from genome assembly GCA_903067095.1 of Girardinus metallicus. Taxonomy (NCBI): domain Eukaryota; kingdom Metazoa; phylum Chordata; class Actinopteri; order Cyprinodontiformes; family Poeciliidae; genus Girardinus; species Girardinus metallicus. The sequence continues at coordinate 7,560 of CAEGAE010085531.1, read as the reverse complement.
CCGCAGTAAGTAAAACTGTGATAAACTTTTTGTTTTGCAACACACTACCGGCTTCTTTGGGAGACACTACGCTGTCGGTGAGATGAGATGAATAAATGCGTTGCGATCGTCTTTTTCTGCGCGCTTTTTCCTGCTACAGTTTATTATAGGATTGTTATAACAAGCAGTTATGGGTTTGTTTTAGAAGGTTTTAGGAACCTGCTGCACAGACGCTTTTGCAAAGTGCGCATCCTTTTGTACCTTTCTTGTGTAGGATTTCTTTTTATTTTTTTTATTTTGTGATTTTTCTCCTAAACCCTTTAAAAAGTATGCAGAAAATTGGGTTGAGCCCCAGCTTGCGTGGTAAATCCAGATATATCTTTAGTCATTCTGAGCATGCAAGAGGTTGGATGTGAGAAGCAAAACAAGTTGCCCATTTAAAAGTGGGGCCAGGATTCTGTGTCCTGCCAGCCGTGGTGGTTAGAACTAGAAATCCTGGCAGGATGGGGTAAAGGACACACTCATTCCTTCATTTTGATTAAGCTGTATGAAGGTAAGCCCTCATCTGTTCCACTTACATCATAATAAAAAGCCTAATCCATGCCTTGCTACAACAACCTGCTGGCAGTTTAAGCCTGAGGTGATCTGCATCTACACGGAAGAACTGGAAAACCCTATTTGGCACAAGTTTGGCGTCATCGAAGTCATGTCTGAAGTGGGGTTTCATGTGTTGCTCACCACACTGCTGTCTGGAGCTCTGATGGTGGCAGTTTTAGCTCTTCTTTGCTACTTCACCTGCAGACTGGCAGGATCGCTGCCTCTGGGTGGACCTGGACGCTTCTGAGGACTTGCGCTGCTGCAGACACAACTGGTACAGTGCAACTGAGGAATGGTAAAGAAAACAACCTGGCATCAGTGTTTGGTGCTGTTTATTTCCAACGTGCCTGTTTCTCATTAAATCGACTGGCCCTGTTCCCTATTTAGGTTAGGTTTTGGAAGGTGCTGACAAGATTTTCTCTTGGGGTGTTTTGAAGTTTTAATAGAAGCAGCCATAAAGTGGGGAGGTTTGGTATGGTACCTAACGGAGCAGAGTCTGGTGAGAAATACAGTAATTACTCAGTAATCTAACCATTTAATGAAGAACTTGACTGTTAGTTACAAAGAGTCTGGCATTAAAGAGGATTGCATGCAGCACAACAGGAACAGGAAGCTATAAACAGAATCAAGAGGTTTCTCATCAGACCTGGGAAAAATATTTTTGTCTTGAAATAATTCATATCTAGAATCTTTTATTTTATTTTTCTGGCATAGACGTGACCAGTCAGTCATTCGCTGTTAATCGGCTTTGTTATGGCCCTTAAACCTCTCTGTGCCCTGGAGCTCAATCCCATTAAAATCACCTTGACCATAAGCACAAGGAAGAAAGGAGGAGGGTGTGGATAATTATAGTTGAAAGGCTGGCAGGCCAGGACCCCATAAGGGTCCCTGTTGTGGTCATAACTGCGTGCAGAGAGGCCTCAAGCTCAACTTTATCAGTTCTGTTATTTCTCCCTAAGACATTTTGGGGCTTTTAGGATCTACTTTTTGATTGGTGTTTTTTGTTCTGCTTTTATGACTAGAAAACAGATGGTAATATTCAGCTTGAGCATGTTGCTTCTTTGTATTCCCTTCAAGTTAAAATGAAAATTTCACATACTCTACTTTTATTTAACCTGTATTTAACCATGTTAGTAATTAAGAACAGATTCTTATTTGCTTGTGTTATTTACAACAATCTGGGAGGCGGGGAGGCCAGGACACATAGGCAGATCAATCAGCACACATTTACAATAAACAACCATTAACAACACTCTTGAGGTAAAACAAAAAGTAGATACTTTAACATATAAATGGAATAAAGTTCAACATTAAATATTTAAGCTGAAATGTGCAAGTTTCACATTCATTGACATATTTTTTTAAAATTCTACTGATAAAAAGGTCCCCAGTTTTAAGCTTTTTCTAGTTTTTTTGCTGCAGCATAATGGAAAGAAAGTTCTTCACATTTTGACTTAATTGAGCATGATGTGTTGGGTTGAGCGTGTGCTATAGGGAGTCATAGAAGCTGGTAACAAACCATAAAAACAAACCTAATAGACATTTAAGAACAAACACATATTGATACATCTTCCTTTAGTTTTGAAAGGATAATCAGTTAAGAACAGATTACGGGCACTAGTTATACAACACATTGATTGATTTAAACTGTTTTATCTTTTTAACTGATGGTAAATGTACAACTTTAATAACACATAAAAATGGGTGCTTAAGTTTGAGTTTAGTAGAAATTTCTTTTTGTGCACCTAGAGTCAAAATATTATTCTTATGAACTCAAATGTACGCACAAACCCTGATAGCCAAAAAACAACACAAAAACACTTTTTGTTGCCACAATTAAACCAGTCACTTTCAAGCAAAGTCCTCAAACAGCAGTGTTAATGTTGGGGCAATTTCAGAAGCTTACTGTAAACCTGCTTTATTCAGTCCAAAACCAGTTTTGATTTGTATTTGGGATTACTGTCGATTTTTGTCCTGCCTTAAATCATTTAAGGCAGGACAAATGAGTCCTGCCTTAAATGAGGACAGGACTCATTTGTCCTGCCTTAAATGGTTTAAGGCAGGAGTCCTGCCTTAAATGATTTAAGGCAGGACTCATTTGTCCTGCCTAAATGACAGGACAAATGTCATTAGGCAGGACTCATTTGTCCTGCCTGAATGATTTAAGGCAGGACAAATGAGTCCTGCCTTAAATTAACCATTTAAGGCAGGACTTAAATGACTCATTTAAGTCCTGCCTTAAAGGACTTAAGGCAGGACTTAAATGACTCAAGTTCCTCAAGGAACTTGACTTCACCTCAAGTTTCTTGAGGTCAAGGAACTTGACTTCACCTCAAGTTTCTTGAGGTGAAGTCAAGGAACTTCATGATAGTTTTCCATTTATTGTTTTGTTTTGGTTGTTTCAGTAGCCTGCAGTGGTTCCTGAGCTATTTCTGAACATCCTAGACAATTTCCATTCAATTTGAGGTAGACAATTTCAAACAGATGGTTGGAAACCTGGAGACAATTTGCTTCTCCAATGGGACAGTGATTCCAAATACATTACCAAGCTAGTTTTAAAATGAATAAAGCATTGTGATATTAATATCAGAATCCTCTTCCTATACCCCAAAATTAGACTTGTTGAAAATTGAAGAGTAAAGTTTAAAGACAGATATTTGACAAAAAAGTAACCAACTTATTTGAAAATTCCTCCAAAAAGAATGGACAGAATTGCTAAGATTGAATCAAACATTAATTGTTTGTAGCTCAGTAAATCAGACTATCATAAAAATGTCAGTAATTCAATTTAAAAACACAAATTCTTACAGTTCTGTTTTTTAAAAAAAATCCATTTTAAAATCTGTCTTATGCAATATTCTAAGTATGTGAACCAAATATTAATTAGCCGTGAGCAAAAAGTGTCAATATGAACTTCAAATTTAGCTTTATTGGCTAAGTTTGTACACACAAACAAGAAATGTGACTTTGTTTCAACTTTACTCTGATTCTACAGATATTAAAAATCTAGTTAAACAAAAGTAAATACATGTTAATTGATCTCTCAATTGTCCATAAAGTGGGTGTGTGCATGGTTGTTTGTTCTGGTCTTGCCGGGTGAAGAACTATTGATATGTACAGGGTGTGTCACCCAATGACAGCCTTACTGCAACCATGCAAGGATAAGAAGATATAGGCAACAGATGGGTGGAATGCATCTCTCTGTGTGTAAGGTATCACAGAGAGATGCTTTTAGGTTGAGTTACAGAAATAAATGAACTTTTCAATGATAATCTAATTTATTCCTATGAGCATGTTGTCTATATTTGAGCCTGTATTTCATTTCGAAAAAATGCAGAGAAAATAATCCAAGATAAATTAAAACATCTGCCATAAATTATTGTTTTTTCAAAATCATTGAAATTGTATAATATAACAAAATAATAGAAATTGTATATAGAACATATAGATGTTCTATGATTTGTGAGATTTTACTTATTCTGCCATGGAAAAGATCAACTCAGTATATTAGTATAAGTGTACCAAAACTTCTGAGTTGATTTTATACATGTGACTGCATTCAAAGAATCATCTCTAAGGAAATAAGGAGAGTGTTGTTTGCAAAATACAGCTTGATGTCTCAAAGCTCCAAAGCTTGTTGTCAAAACTAACCATTAAAACATAAACATACCAATTTCACTCCAGTTCTACAAAATCTAAAATCACCCACATAGAGTGAATTATATCCTACTTGCCAATTTGAGCAGTGTTATTTGCTTGATACAGGTGTCTTTAGTCAAATCATCTTGGAGTAAATAAATATTAACCCAGAGTGTCAGAGTCGGTTATACAAAAATGACACATATTTAATTACTAGCCTCTGATCTTGTTCTTTTGCAGCTGTGACATCGCTGCAGACAGCCTTCCACAGCTTCCCAAAGCGGCATCTTATGGTTGTCTAGAGTGACGCATCAGCCACACTCAGACCACAATATGAAGACGTCAGGCCTTCTCATCGCTTGCTCCTTTCTGATCTCTGGATGCATGGGGATGCCACAATTCCCTGGTGAGTTACTCTGCAACCGAACAATAAAGAAAAAAGCTGTTTATAGTTAAATAGATATTGTTGCTGAAGGACATATTCTCAGGACTGAAAGTATGCAGTATGTTTTAACCTTTCAAGGAAGTTCATTTTTGTTCACATGGACATCCTGTTCAGAACACTGGACATTTCACTTGCTGGGGCCAGTTTGCCGGTGCCTCAGTACATAACAGGAATTCATTGTGCTATTACAAATTCTGGGCATCCTGTTATCCTGAGGTTTGGGTATTTCAGGATAACAGCTAACACTGTGTTTTATGACAGAAAAATCCAAACAGTCCAATTTTAGAATTTGTTATTCCGTTTTCAGCTTCAGTGTTTTATCCATTGTTGTGTGGCTATGACTTGGTTATACTCAAGCTCCCTAAACTCTGGTTGGATTTTGTTTTTTAAAAAAAAAAAAAAAAAAAGCTTATCAACATCAAAATCAGGTGAATATTTAACAATTTTTAGCTGGGTTTCTCTAAGACTATCTTCTCTTTTAATTAAAAGGCAGGTCATTGTGTACCTAGAAGTTGGTGAACTGTTACTGACTGAATTCAAGACTTTTTCAACTAAGAAAAGCAGTTCAGGTTTTTGAAAAGTGAATTTGATGTCTACCCCCTATAATAAGAACAAATATGTCAGTTCTTCTGCATTACATTAATTCTTGAAATGTCTTGTTTCTTCTGAACAAATGTTTTATATTTGGGTTTCTATCATATTAGATTAAGAATCTATCAATTATTTCCTGTACAGTTTTTTTTTTACGGTTAATTTAAATATGAGGCCATATGACATGTGGTCATTCCAGACTAAATTTACCAGGAGGCCAGGGTGAGGCTAATGTCTTTTTTGTGGGCACAGAACAAAAGAATGAAAGAAAAACAGTAGTGCAAAAATATTATCATTTAATATATTAAGTGAGCCATAGAGACTGTAATGACAAAATAGAAACTTTGGTTTATTTACTGGGAAGAATTGAGCATCCTAGACAAGAGATTTCAGAGGAGATGTTTTTCTTCTCTTTTCTTCTCCTTTCACTGAGTATCGGTGAAAACTCTTTTGAGTTTTGGTGGAAACTCAAAGGAGGGTTTGATTTAGGGACAGAAGTACCGATTAACCAAAGATGGGAAAAACTGAGAGAAACTCCCTACAGGAGGGGGCTGCATGGGAGGTGCTGTGTAGGTGACTGAAGAAGATATTAAAGAGAATTATATGTGTTAAGTTTAACTTCTTCCTTCTCTCTCTAGCCTTATCTCTGAGAATAAATGATCTTGCTATTACTCTGATCCATCCATCCATTTTCTGTACACCTTTGTCCCTAGTGGGGTCAGGAGGGTTGCTGGTGCCTATCTCCAGCTAACGTTCCGGGCGAGAGGCGGGGTACACCCTGGACAGGTCGTCAGTCTGTCGCAGGGCAACACAGAGACAGACAGGACACACAACCATGCACACTAAATTCTCTCACACCTAGAGAGAATTTAGAGAAATCAATTAGCCTAACAATCATGTTTTTGGACTGTGGAAGGAAGCCGGAGTACCCGGAGAGAACCCACGCATGGAGAACATGCAAACTCCATGCAGAAAGACCCCGGGCCGGGAATTGAACCCAACTGCGCCACTGTGCAGCCCAGTATTATTCTGATCTTCTAAATAAATATCTAAGATACAAATGAACATTTCTCTGATTGACTCAGTGTTTCACTAATTATCCAAAGAATATTTTATTACAGGACAGAGTCACTGGCATCTCTGAAGCTTCAAGTTGCAGACCCCTAATGAGGTTTGGGGAAGCTAAAAGTGCAACCTTATAATTTTTAACTCGCTGTTAAAGTAAAATTGTAAAAGCAAAACATAAAATTGTTCCAAATACTTATGGTTTCTGTGCCAGAGCAATACAGGATCCATAACAGCTGCCAGTGCCACTTCTACAGGGACATTGGCCCCTGTTGTCCCTTATCTAGAACTGCCCATGCATATGACTTTTCAGGGACCAGCACATTTACAGTTTTACAAAATCTTAACTGTTATTTTTGTGACTTAGTTTTGTATGAATCTAACTGGAGTTCTTCACTTAATTACCCAGAACAAGAGAAAAATCCCAAGTTCTGGAATGACTGGGCTCAGCAGACCTTGAAGGATTCATTGGAACAGGATTTCAGTAATAAGAAAGCAAAGAATCTTATCCTCTTCCTCGGAGATGGTAAGCCTCTGATTATACATTTTTTGTGTTGCAAAAAGTTATTATAGTTTCCTTGACAAAGTTGAATGAAAATTGAAATTGATGGATCTGAATTTTAGAAAGATAACTACAAAGCTTCCAGGGTTTTGGGTGTTTCCTTTTTTTCGCATCTCTAAAGACTCATAAATGCTCAGATCTTTTTAATAATTGGTGGACGGATTGAAGGATTCAGCTTTGAAGGATGAGGGAGATGTTTTCTACCACGGTGAAGTGAATCAATAGCAGTGAGCAAAGCTGCTGAGCTTCCATGAAACCGCTGGGCTTCTGTTTATGTAGGGATGCTCTCTGGTTCTACAACAACATTCATCCTTCATTGGGCCTCTGATGTCTCTCACCCCTGCATTCACAGCACGACATTCTTGCTTATTGCTGCATCATTAATCACATTAGCCCAGTCTTAGAATACCATAGAAAATGTGCATACTTGTTTATCCGGAATATGTTTTTTTGCTTTACACAGGTCAACTGATAAAAATCTGTTCTTCATGCTGGCACTTAACTGAAAGTTTCTTTGTAGACCACAGGATTTGTAAAACACACACAACTTCAAATATACAAAAAGGACCCTCAGGTCAAACTAGAGTTTACAGCTACAATTTAGGAAATAGGCATTTGCATGCTGTAGACAGTTATTTTAAGTATTCAGGTTAAAAAAATGAACAGCAAAGTCTTGAAAAAG
>CAEGAE010085518.1:0-17107 GCA_903067095.1 Girardinus metallicus | reverse complement strand
ACGCATGCACAGGGAGAACATGCAAACTCCGTGCAGAAAGACCCCGGGCCGGGAATCGAACCCAGAACCTTCTTGCTGCAAGGCAACAGCTCTTAACACTCTACCAACTGCGCCACTGTGCAGCCCCAGGTCTCAAACATTTGGATTTTAATTTCACACACTTATTTCAAAAGCTGCCATCATCCATGTTCATAAGTACACCGTCAAGTGCTTATTTCGGTAATAACTTGTCAAGTTAATTTAGTTGTCTTACAGTTGTTAGAAATTATAATTTTTAAAAAAATATTTTGTCCAATCATGAGGAAGACTGCTCACTTGACGTTTACACCAACAAAAAATCTGACTCTTCAGTGCTGAATGTAAGCATATTTATTAATGGAAAGTTGAGTGGAAGAAAAACATGTTGGGAAAAAAGGTGCACAAGCAACAGGGATAACTAAAGTCTTTAATCAAAGCATTTTCAAGAGTTTGGGGAAGGCTGACAAAACATTGACTGCGGTTGGAGTCGGTGCTTAAAGAACCGCATGCGGATGTGTTAAGGACATGGGCTATAAGGCTTACAGTCATTGTGTTAAGTGACTAGAGACACCAAGCATCTTACTTAGGCTAAAAATATATTATTATTATTATTATTATTATTATTATTATTATTATTATTATTATTTATCAACTCCAAAGTAAGGATACTCATCTACCAGGAAATTATAGATCAGGTCCTGCTTCCTTCTGATGACAAGATGGTTTCATTTTCTAATATGAGTTACAACAACATTTAATTCCCCTTTGGGAGCAATAAAGTATTTTTTAATGTAAATTTGAATTTCCAGGAGGACTTGGCATCTACCCACACAGTCAGAGGTACCAAGAACTGATTTAATCACCAATCTAGAAAATTTTTTTTCTCAGAAGTCAACATCTTCTGCAAAATCATCTTTGCTCATCCATCAGCAGTAAAGTGAGACACTTAACACCAGCAGGACAAAGGTCATTAATTTTGTCAAAGTGTTAAGCAGGTGCTGGAAAAGCAGGTAATGTGGGAAAAATCCAGCTAAGGAAATAAAGGCCAAGAGAATAAAGGGAATGAAGACACTTTTTCTCAGACAAACTTCAACATTTTACTCCCTGCTAGACAACATTGTCATAAATAATGCATCGTTAAGGTTCTGAATACCTTTTGGCACCTACTTCAAAAGAACTCAGAGGTTCTGCTTGTTAGCTTCAGATTTGGCATGAAGGAAGGGGCACGTGGTACCTCCACATCTGGATGCCAGCACCTTGGCTGATATTGAGACTTTGTCTCTTGTGACATCTTTATGATCACATGCTGTTACCCATTGCACCCATTGGGTTTTTGGCCATATCTCCCACAATAAACCTCACAACCTTCACCCAGCCTCCCTATCACCCAGGGGCCCCTCTTCTAGTTAACTCTGATGGGAATGTAAAACATTTGAAGTGTCCTTTGATTCCAGCCCTTTGCAAAAGTTTCTGCTAAATGGATCCTTGCAAAGTTGCATGGAATCCATCTTGAGCGACCTGCAGAGAAACCAGCCTACACACCTTGTCTTCATTACTACAATAGAGTCCTTTTATGATGTTCCCCTATCAATGAATCTATCTCGCCTTTCCTGATTTATTGTCTGGCCCCGCGGTGGCCCCTGAAGCCTTTGACCTCCTTAAAATCTGCCTCTGAACAAATGGCAAGAGAATAAAAAAGAAGAGTGTTGTGTAATTGTTTTTTTCTCTTTTTTACTTTTTCAAGTGTTGACTCTTGCACATATTTCCACTGTTACCTTCTCTCCAGCAGGCTTCACTTAGGAAACCGTCCATGTTGTTGGCTCTGAACAGGTGCAGAGTGGAAACTGTTAACCAGAGAGGCTGCATAAACACTCAGCAGGCTGTAAGACCATCGTCTGCTGCTGTTTTAATCTCCCAGAAGTATGGAAACTAGAACAGGGGAACTTGACAATAAAAAAATGTCTTCATCTACAGCTAAACTGGTTTCAAATATAATTGTTGAAACTAAAATGTCTTGAATCTTCATTAAAAAATAACCATTGTCCAGATTTTAATGTATTTAAGGTCTAAAGTGTCTTCATTTGGTGAGGTTGGTCATGTGCCTGCCTCCCTAGCTGTTGGCTTCTTTGATAACAAGAACTTTATCTTCTTCCACACATTGTCAGATAATTTCAATTAGAAACAGGGAAAAATATCTTATAGTGTATCGCCTGAAGAAAATGGAGAAGGGACCAGTTTACACAAAGTCAGTTATGATAGCTAACACAGTTCTTTTCTGACAGACTTGCAAAGACCCCTTACCTCTAGTCAAAACAAGAGCTAGTGTTTTATTTACACAATTCTAGATTGCATTTACTTTGATGCAAGACTTTTGTATGAAGGATTGTACAGTCAGAGCGTATTTGTTGGTTTAGGTTAGGTTCAAAATTACCAACATGTTTCTTATGACTGGAAGTAATATTAATGTTTTGGAGTGGCCCAGTCAGAGTCCAGAGTTTCATACATAATCTATTATAAGGCTATTCTGATGCTTCAATAAATGTTAATTTTATGAGGCGAGATGTCTTTTTGTGGCCTTCAGCATCCCTGATGAGAGCAGCTGAGAGGTTAGATATAAACTAAAATTTAAAACAATTTATTATGTCTTATGGTCAAATATCTTATGTTTAATCTATTAACTTTCATGCTATGTATTTATTATTTTATTGCTGTTTAAGTTATTAATCTTGGCTTACTTTTATACGTTATAAGAATTTTGCTCCTTACAATTCTGTTTAAAATCTGAGGTGACTCATCTATTCGACGTCCCAATAGCAGACAGGACATGTCAGAAACATGGGTGGTTGGGGATCTTTGGCTTAGTGGAGCAGGACAGCGAGGTGGGGCTGACAAGTGACAGACAGGTTCATTGTGAAGCTATAGAAGATGGGCCTATCTGGACTTCCCAGAGGCCATTGGTCTGTTCGAGTCCTTGGGGCTTCATGCCATTGCCGGGGGCATCAAGCATCTGACACTTAAGCACATGGCCATGTTGATAGGTTGTCAATGCCAGAAGGCTGGAAACACTCAGGCATACTAAAGCAGCATGAACACAAACAAATCTACATAGATGAATTAGCCTCACATATTTGGATGCACATCTAAATGCTAACTGCAGAGCAGAAACTTCAGAAAAGAGGGAAAAGCTTAAACAGACAAAGGCATGCGAAAAGGAGATGGAGCGCATTCCCTCCAGCTTTGACAGGAGAAATAAATCATTGCAATTATGGGCTGGACCAAGTAAATGGGGACAGGTCAACCTTATCATTTCCAAGTTCAAGGTGTTTCCTGCTCATCTGAGCCAGCCAGGCGCTGATGCCAACAGACCATGGTTGATGACAGTGATCTAAATGTGCCATGGAAGCCTGTGAAGTGTTTGGCTCAAGCATGGGATCGTTCCACCAACTGGGCAGGTATCTTCACGTTGACTCAATGTTGGCATTGCAGTTTTGTTGAAATATAGCAACAATTTGAGATTATATATTGTTTTTTTTTGACAACTTTCTTCACTCATATTGTAATTTTTGTCATTCAAAACAAATAAGTGACTTGAACACAATTCGACACAACTGGTACCTTTCCTCATCTTTGTAGCTGACTAAGCAGTGAGCATTGGCTGAAATATAAATAGACATGATTCTACCCTAAAACCAATCAGCTCTCTTTTTTGACTCCGCAGGGCCAGACTATCTGCATGTCAGCTCATAAGAACATGGCTAACACGGAGCGCTACGTTTATTTCTTTGTTTCTTCACCTCTTTTGGTCTTTCACCACCACCATCTGACTATTTTGCTTTTATTCCCTTTCATACTTGTGGCCCCCCCCCCCCCCCTTTTTTCTCTCTTGTGGATGGAAGTAGGGGAGCTCAAGACAGGGGGAAATTGGTGTAATGAATTTAGGGCACTCATGCTTGCTGAGGCGAGCCTCCCTTGGCTGCTTGTAGCCATTAATCTTCCGCACTCTGTCAGACCAAAATTTGCCCACAATAGGCAAAGGGGGAGCTCAAATTGACTACCAATTATGCGCTTGTGAATAAAGGAGATAGAGAAAGGAGGGAGAGCACAATATGGTTCAGCTGTAACGTTTATTTTAACCCTGTGAACTGCGCAGGAGCAGGAAGGTCTGCGGATTGAGTTGTTTGGGTGAGTGTGTGTGTGTGTGTGGGTGTGGGGGTGTGGGTGTGAGTGGTCAGGGGTGAACTGTAACTTTGACTACACTGTCAGCCATCTCGGGATGTGGAACTTATTCACCTCCACTGAGTGTTATGCATATTTATTGTTTCATTCCAGCCTCAAACTGCTTTATAAACCTAATTTTCACTAGTGTTTTCAATTAATTCATTATTTTGTTGCACATTGAAATTGATATCAACCACAATACCAATTACTCAAGCTTACACTACAGCTTACACTACTGCAGTTATTTGCAAAAACGTGAGATCAGATTCTCAAACTTTTTTTAAGCCACAAAATATTAATTCTATTTCACAATAAAGTTTCCACAGTGATAATGTAAAGGCTTCAAACAAAAAACTCCAGATGTTTTTTTTATAAAAAGATATATTTCTTAAAACTCTTCATCTTCATGGTCTTTGGGATTATAAACATAGATTGTTGTAATATCAATGCTGCACCAGAAGGTGGTGATAATTTGAAGGTTTATGGCATAAAAACTAAAGTGAAGGGGATTCCCACCCTGACAAAGGGAAGTCGTCATAAGACTTACGTTTTTAACAACAAATCATGTTTTAATTCTTATCTGATTTGGGAATTTGTCACAACTGGTTTACTAGTTTATGATTTAAATTCATGTATATTTTCTACTTATTCTTGACTGGAAGTAATTTGGTTCTGTGAATAAAATTTATCTGCAATGAAGTCACTCAAAGTTATTCTGATTGACCAGAGTTTATCATCTGTGATACTACATTAGGGTTAAGTGCGTCAAACAGGAATCACAGCCAGAATCAAAGAAATCTGGGAGTAGTGTAAAAAAGAATTAGAATTAGCTAAATATCTTAAATGTTAATAGTGTCTTTTAAATATTTGCCAACATATTTTGACAGCTTTTGTCAAACAACTAAAACTGTGCTAATGCAACAAAATTCAACGTAAATCTTTGTTGTGGTTTAGTTTTATCAATGTTTCCTTTACTGCTGCATGTATCCAACATGTAGAACATTGTACTCAGACATAAGTCTAATTTCAGTGGATGCTCAGAACCTTTCAGAGCAGTGTGTGTTTGTTTAAAACACCCTTAAAATAACACTAGACTAAGGTTCCAAAACCCTTCAATGTGTGATTCCCTTTTCAGCAAAATTCAAACATTAGCATGATTACTGCCCTCATGGTTATGATTATATGAGCTCTTGTGTTTATTGTATTACCCAAAAGAACATGACAAGAACTAATAAGTTCCTTAATTGTCTCTGAATATATTCAAGCCTAAATTTGCTATTGGAGACACAGGCCTGCATTCTTGGAAACCACGTTTTCAATAAGATCGTTACATGAATTCTCCTCCCAACATGTGGCGGAAGGAAATAAAAAAAAACTTGACTGGACATTGGAAGATAGATCAGAAGTCTTAATGACGTTTGACTTTCAGGATTAGCAAACTCAGTCCCAGCCTGCTTTGAAGATAGACTCAGTTTGCAATTCCAAGGAAAACTTTCACAGCTAAAACAATATATTTTATAGCTGACTGCTCTCAGAGCTTCAGTGTGGTGAGAATTAGCACATGCTGCTGGTGTTAAACATGGCAGAACTGAAGCTCAGACCCCCCCCGGCCCCAGACAAGAATTTTCAAGTGTATTCATTTCTTACAATGCATAATGCTGGAATGGTGTTTATGAAACTGGGGCTGGAGCTCTGGATCTCTTAAAATTTAATCCTGTACTGCAAATAAGTGTATTTTGATTAAGTTTGCAGCTGAGTGACTCAGTTTTTATACAGCACACAGAATTGCATAATAACAATTTTATTGCATTTTTTTCTCCTTTTTTTATTTTTTTATTTAAATTTCTACCAGATAATATTTAAGAAACTAAACTGAAGATTTACCCCCTACTGGATATGAACTGGTTTAATTACTTGAATTTTTCTGAAGGGATCCCTAAATTCTGTGCGTCTTTGCAGACACACAGCAGAGTGTGTCCCGGCCTGTCAGGGGGGCAGATGGACGATGTTGTTCTGGTCGGGATGAAAGAAGTGTGAAGGAGGCGCACTCAGCCAACTGCTTAGGGTCATGTAAGGGTTGTCCACTCCGCTTGAAAGACAGACGACTCAAGACATCATCAACAGAATCTCACGCGTGAGCAGCGCAGCACCCAACACAAACATTATTAACAAAACAAACACTCCTACTTCCAAGACAGAATGCCCCCTTCATGTGAAAGCTGTATGTTTTCTGCTTTGTTTTTGGTTTCTGTTTGCACAGCAGACGTCACAAGAAAAACACTCATCAGCCTTGAAGAATTATAAATCTCATGCATAAGCAGCAGGATTTTAAATGTTGGAAAAATACCTGCAGTTCAGAAAAAGAAAGCTTAGCAGAAAGCTGAATATTACTTCAAGAAGGCACATCTTGATAAACTTGATTAGCATCAAAAAGTTTAATTATTTCTGTAATTTCATAACAAAAAGTGAAAAGTTTGTTTTTGTAATTTTACTGAAATTTTATTGAAAAGTTGAATGAAAGGATAGGGTGTTATAGAACAGTTCAAGTCTGAAGTAAATTTCATCCAAGAATTTGGGGGAGAATCAGAAACTGTAGTCAGTGGTACAAAGTTTTTCAGATTCATTTTTTTTTATTTCACTTGGAGATCAGTGTCCTTGTGCACAGGGTTCTGAGTGAAGTCAGGGATAATTTGGGGAGTCCTATTATCTGATGGTGTTGGTTGGTTCATTATTTTCAGATAAAACATCCATCCATCCATTGTCTATGCTGCTTATCCTTGCAGGGCTGAGGAGGGGCTGGTGCCTACCTCCAGCTGTCATTGAGTGAGAGGTGGGCTACACTTTGTACAGATTGCCAATCCACCACATATATAGAATCCTTGTCCTGTATGAATACAGATTCATACAGGACAAAAAAAATTAACACATACCTACTTTAAGGGAGAAACAAATAGGACTTTCTAGCAAAAGGAAACAGAGTTACCCACTGTCCCACTGTGGACCATCTAAACAAAACAGAATCAGGAAAGTGTTGTGCATTTACAGTACATGTTATTAAAAATACATTTTTTTTCAATAACATGAGACAGATAGGTGTTGTTTGGAGTGGCCCATTTGGACCAAAAAAGTTCCCCATCTTCCCTTATTCTAATCTAGTCAGGCTGTGAACATTGCAAGAGTGTATTGCAATGTTACACTCTGCAAGGCAGAGAAAGGATCTCAGAGTTCTGGTCAAAACCTCTCACACACATACTCTGTACACAGAGAGAATACACATCCAGATGTTTATTATAAGGAACAGTTTTTACTCTAATGCACAATGATTCTTTTTATAGATAAAATTTGGTTGACGTAGCTATGTTTTTATTTATCAAAAAATGGGACCAGCTTACTTTTACAATTACTTTCTGTAATAAGTTATTTCTTTCTTTCTTTTTGACTTTTTAAAATCCTCTGCAGTTCTTATTACTGATGATTGTGGTCTGTAGATCATAGCTTTTCTGTGTCAACAAAAAAAAAAAACTTTTTTCTTCATCCCTACATGATCATGGCTGACACAGAGAAGGAAAACGAAAATATGTGGATCAGTAACTTTAGAGAAATGTTAAATAGTTTTAGATAAAATAAATACTGTGAATAGTTTGGACATTGCCTGTCAAAACTTTAAATTTTCTCCTAGCTGACTTGCAACCAGAATCTTCAAATCTTGTATTCAGTTCCATATGACTGTAATGCCGCATTGCTACCACAAGGCGGCAGTAGTAGGGGTGACTTTTACAGCAAGGCAGCACCCGGTTTAATGTAGTAGTTTTACTACTGCTGCCACAAGGCGACTGCTGAGAAATTTGAACACTTGGATCAGTTTCTACTTAGTTTTAATTCAACCGAGTAATGTTTGTGTACTTCTTTTCTTGAAAGGATGAAGATTACGACAGATTTTGAAACTTGTATAGATAAGTTTGTGTTTTGAGTCAGCTTCAAAATGCTAAAACTCTCAGTGTGACAATGGACAGCAACACAGTGGAAGTGTAAGCTTTACTGCTCAATGATTTCACTGATGTTGAAATCTCTCACCTTACAGAGATGAGAGATTTTATTCAGTTTGGGAATTTTGAGATAATCAGCTTCAAACCCACTTGCTGTTAAGCATGTGAGTGGCAGAATCATGATGGGGCCATTGGCCATAAATTAGACTGGTAAATCTTGAAAATGAAACAGATGAACAATGAGGACAATTTCAAAATATTCACAAATTATCAACTATACTTTTGGAACTTGGACAAATGTTTGTAACTTCAGTGCAAAGCAAGTTAGCACAGCTTTTTTAAATTACTTTATCAAAGTCCAGATATCAATCTATTCAAAGAGAGCTGGACAAATTCATGACAGGAAACTGATACAACTTCATAAGCAGTAATATGTTCATGTACAATTCAGCCAACGGTTTGCAGCTTTCTGAAGGACACATAATCAAGTTTAGGTCTGACACTTTTACATTGTTTAAAAATTCTACTTGATAAACATTTTTTTAACAAAAACATTTGTATGATCACACATTTTTGTTTTATGGAATAAAATTCCTATCAGCTTTGAACCAACATCATCTAAAACTGACATTTATTTACTTGTCTCAACCTGAGTTTTAGCAGAGATGAAGAACGCAAGGTGTGACTGTGGTGAAGGTCTCATTACTGAGTCGCTATGCCCTCTAGCACTGATAGAGAGAAGAAGACATCAATCTTTCACTAATTCCTTCAAGTGTGAAAGGGTCCTTGTAGTGTCAGCCAAAGGGGAAAGATGGTTTTAGCCGGAGGTAGTGAACAAGTAGAGGATGAGGGAAGGAGAGAGGCCTTCTCACAAGTAAAACCCATCCTTTTTGGTCCCCCATCGCACCCCCTACCCTCAGCCTCAACCTTGTGACTGACACCCCTGGATGACCGTCCAGATGGCAGCGGCATTAACCCAACAAAGGCGATCTAATTAGGCCTACAATAGAGAAAATAAAAGGGGGTGACAGTGTCCTGATGGACGGCACGCCACAGGAACAGCCAAGCAAGCCAGTTGAGACCAATACCACACCTCCAACCCCCATCCTCACAGACACACACTTTCACTGAACATACACACACCCACACCCCCTGGCAGTAATATAGGGGGCTATGACTTTATTACCCCTCATTAACACAAATTAGACCACTTGAGCCTCTCTGAATGGCAATGACAAATTGAATTAAGTGTTTGGAAACAAGTCAGTCTCCACCCATGGCCAGGCTGCCACCATATTGCTTAAACAATCAATGAGGGGTATGTACGTGCGGGTAAGAGAGAAGAAAACTGCTATTATTTGAGGTAGGTGGAGAGTTGAGAAGCTGTAAATGGCTGAATTCCTTTGGAAAAAACATCAGTCCTTCTGCTTGGGATGAGTTAAGTGAAGCAAGTTAAAGAAGGAATGAAACAGAGAGGAACAGATGGTTTGAAACCATTTACAGCACATAACTCAAGACATTCAGTCATTTATGAGTTGACTCACGTATCAGATTTAGAGAAAAAAATAATAATAATTTTACCAGAAACATGGTCTGAGTTGACTGTCATGTTTCACTAACCTTCATTAAACAGAGATATCAAATAAAAATCTCCAAAATGTTTTCTCAGGTATGTCTTTACACAGCCAGCATCATGTGGCAAAGTATTTCATTCACCAACCTGGTTATGTGGATGGATTTGTACCGTTGAGTTTATGTTGAAAACCTGACATATTTAGTATCAGAAATTAGATAAATATTGGATTACAGGTCAGATTAACAAATAAGTTCAGTAACTCATCAAAATTGATAGTGATAAATGCAATATTTGCCTCCAAACTGGAGAAGTACCGATTTTACTGAAAATGTTTTGGTAAGGGTAAACCAAATTAATTTAATAAATTACATATTAATTTTAACTGCGACAGACTGGTGACCTGTCCAGGGTGTACCCCGCCTCTCACCCGGAACGTAGCTGGAGATAGGCACCAGCACCCCTCCCGACCCCATTAAGGGACAAGGGTGAACAGAAAATGGATGGATGGATGGATATTAATTTTAATATTTTTTGCTCAGATGTTTCCTAAAACAGTAGGTACTTTTTTTTACATAGTTAATAAAGTAGCAAGAGTACTTGATAAAAATTTGCTTTAATTAACATGTGATAATTAGTCAGGTTTATAGATTTGTCTATAAGCCTTATGATTGCTTACCATTATGGAATGAACAATAACTACAGTTGTCTCTGAAAAGAATATGCTGACACCTTGTGGCAAATACTGAAATTACAGTTTTAATTTTTTGCTTACAAAATCAGTGTAATCAAGGATGCAAGTAGTGAAAGTATTGAAAGAAGCCACGAAGAAGTGAAATATACATGACTTTGAAAGTTTTCTTTTATACTTTTCTCTGTTTTCCTCTCTTTTCTGCCATTTCTCTTCCCTGTTGTGCTTCAGTATCAGAAGCTTTCAATTTATGGATGAGGCGCAGTGTTCTATTGTATCTGTGTAATATTTTCTATAATTAATATATTTGCTTTAATATTTGTAGGACTTATGAGTATGATTTTACTAAGACTTTACTAAGTGTTAATTGTTCTTGGTTTTGTTGCCATTTTCAGCCATTTTGTGGACTTTTGTGTTTGCTCATGTTTTTTCTCTTTGTTTTACGTCTCCATGCAGCAGTATAAAATATTCTTTCACCATTGCTAGAATTTTCTGATACAGAGGGAGTCAAATCGAACAAATAAAATGCAAATAGATTTAGCTGTTTTTTAATGAATAAATAAAGAGAGAAGTTCCTAGAAAGATGACAAGAAAAGGCCAAACTACAGATTGTACAAGCATCTTCATTTTTGATCCTGGCCAGAGTTATGCACAGGTGTGCAGCATAACGTAGCATTACATATTAGTGCTAAAATGATACTGAAATGGTATCTAACATTTTTCATGAGACAATAAATCTGACTCATGCTATCCAACAGTAGGTAACATATAAACTTGCATTTGTTTCTACTGTTTCATTTGATTAATGTTAGTCCCATCTAAATAACAGTAGATTTGATTTCATATTATTATTTAGTTTAGCAGTATTAGAGCCCAATTGGATCCAGCTTTTCACTTAAAATAAAAATAATAGCATATATAGTATCAATGTTATGATGGATTACAATGGTTTAAAATATCATTACAAAGTTGAGCTTGTTTTGCTGTGCAGTTTTGCTTGTTTTGCTGACAAATTTATGACAATAATTGATCTTATTAAAATGAAACTGCTGGTGATATTAGCACATGTGTTAGTTCAGCCACTGCATCCCTTCACATAATTTTGACTGCCTTCATGGAACAACTGAAGCTACATACAAAACAAAATAAAATAAAAGTTTGCTTTCATGTATTTCCAGTAAGATGTTGATATTGTTCTTTTAACGGATGTAGACAATGAATTAAAACAGAGAAACTAAATAACTAAATAAACTAAAAATGAGCTTTTTCCAGCTAACCTGATAAAAGGAATCAGCTTTCTGTAGGAATCCAGGCAACTTAAATCATTTTCATAAATGTCCACAATCAGGATACAATCTATAAAATGTAGCTAAAAGAGGAATAAGTGGCATAATCAATTTTGTTAAATGACAGTCAGATTTTAGAGCTTTATTTTGTTTCAAATCAAACACTAGATGGGGCTAGAGATTTAAAACATGAGCACACTTCCAACTGGCACTGTTTGCGCCGTAATAAAATTAGTTACTTGCTCTGTGATGGATGGTAACCTGTGCAAGCTGTACACCGCTTCTCACGCAATGACAGCTAGAAGAAGGCACCAGCCCCAAGGAATAAGAGGGTATAGACAACAGATGGATGGATGGATGGATGGATGGATGGATGGATGGATGGATGGATGGATGGATGGAAATGTTTTGATATTTGTTTTGTAAATACACAAATAATATGAGGTTAATACAATTATCAGGTTATGCTAACATGTCATCCACAATGTTTCCACTATAAAACAGCCAGGCTGTTAAACTGGCATAAAACTTCATGCTAAAATCCATGTATTTCCATGTAGATTTCTTTTCAGAATAGAAAGAAGATTAATCTTCACTAACATGCTAAAATAAATATTTTTTTTGTTAGAAAAATCATATTGATATAAAACTTTGTATTACATAACATTGCTAAGGAAGGAAATCAAAATGTCTGTTGCCATTAAGGCTCAGGGTAAACTTTAACAATTCTAATCAGCTAAACTCACTCACTCAAGTCATTGCATGTCAATATGTATATATTAACTATATTAAAACAAATGTACAAAAGACAGATATATATTTTGGAAAAACCTTTGACAGTCTTTCACTGTGTGGCACAGAGCCATCACAATGTTTTACATGTTACTAAGTCTCTGAAGTACGACATGTCCAGATGTATCCAGCTGCTATATATCAAATACAGCTTGTATGTTATCGTCACAATATTGACTCAAACACCATGTCATCCGTCTGTTTCCAGTAAGCCAAAGCTTTTTTTTTTTTTTCCTCCCAGTTGCAATATCCCTTCCAGCCTTCAGGTTGTGCTGTTGCACCACTCTATTTCTTAACGTTTGCTCGAATTGCAGGGGTCTTGTTTGTCTGTACGTAGACTAGAGGACTGTGTCCACCTGGAAGTGGTACAAAAGCACAGTTGTGCAGGAAGCGTCTGCAATTTCCTCCCTCTTGCGTCACAAACGCATTACTGTGCCTCTAACCCAAACCACAACCACATGGGAGCCAGTGCAGCGCTGGAATTTTCCCACTCAAAAAAAACACGTTAAGACTTCAGACACTTTTGGCTGACTTCGAGGTTGGGCTGAGCTCTTTCTGTGATCCCACCGATGAATGAGCCACTTCTTAGCAGCACCTGTCCTGTGTTAGGAACCAATAAAACAGCTTGTGTCCAAGTTTTACCTCCCATCTTCTATTTTGATCTCCTTCTTGGATTACTTCTTGTTCATGATATTTGGGTTGCTTCATTCTTTATTACTTTCCTCCATGTTTTAAATACACTCTTTTGGCCTCAGGAAACTAACAAATGTTTTCCTGATCTCTAATGTAACAGTCGAAAATGCTTGCTGAAGTCAAGAGACAAACAGAAAACAAAGAAAATACACAGACAACATTTTTTTAACCTTTTCTTCTCTTGGGAAACAACTCATGGATTTAAAGCAGCTTCTTACCACATTGTTTTTAGGTATCATGACAGTTCTATAGTGCTAACATAATGCATTGGCTGTACTCTTGTTTGTAGCACTAGAAATATCAGGTTGTGAAAATACACAGTCAGCAGCCATTACTGCAGCACAGGGCTGAGTGTACATTTTGCTCCCTTTCTATTGTTTACCTCTACTTACAGAGCAGTTTATCTTGCAAATCCCCCCTAAAACCTGTTGAAGCCTTCTTTTGTTTCAGTTTTACAATATCAAATGAAAGCTAAAGCCCTTATACCCTCTGGCAGTTTCAGTTCAATGCATTATTTAATAACAGAGAAAGAAAACAGATCAATTTTACAGTTTATGCAATGATCAAAGAAGCAAATCTGTTTTATTTTGGTCACAAGATAAGAAAACAGCCTTCAGCTATTCTTGATGAACATTTTGTCTGTAGGAATTAAGTAGATTGTAATGAAGTCAAATGGTTGTGAGTTAAAGGAACAACGTTTTTTTCACAGACTTTATTACAAAGTATGAACTAAACTAGGGTTCATTACCTCAAAGCTGTTGCAGTGGAGTTAAATTAATTCGAGTCAAAGTAAAGGAACTACTCACACAATTCTAGAGAACTTTGATAGGATTCATGAGCTGCCTCACTGATATGTGTTTTTATGTATTCTTGCTAATTAGTCCTCAGGTTAAAGAAAGGAAACTGTTTATTCCTGACTAGAATAAAGTTCAGATAATATCTTGTTTTTATCAACATGGGTATGTAAATTCACTCCTTCAATGTTGAAGGAAGGAAGTTCCATGTTCTTATTCCTCTAAAAATAACTTTTGTGCGGGTAGGAAATCGCTAACATAGTTGGAATTAAGACTTTTCATGTGTTCATGTTGATTTTTCCAATGAGTTAAAATTCTGACTCGTAAATTCAAATAGTACTCATCAAAAAAAAAGAACCATATGATAACATTTTCCAGTTTCACATGACCAAACGAAAACAAAAAAAGCGAGACAGGTTTTTTCAGACCTAACATCTGCTAACTGAATTGGATGCAAATTGCTAATAAGGGAATTATCCAGAAATACAATGACAAAACAAACAGATCTGCAAACCGTTGCAGTATTTTTATCCATTTACAATTGCAACAGCAACTTTGACTTTTGAAAACCAAACCAAGAAACACTATCTTGTTGTTTTTGCAACAGGGACGTCACTATGGGAACCAAGGGTTTACATAATAACCTGACATAAAACAACCCAGGAGCATATGCATATATATATGCTGCATCACTCTGATTGCCTAATGTGCTGACATTGTGTGTTGCTAGATTTAAAGTTTTTGCAACTCATCTAGGCCATTTCTAACTGTCAACTGGTTAATGGTCAACCAGTGCAAAGCTTCATCTACTGTAGCTTCACACTGTTAACTTTCGGACGACTGCACACATACACAAAAAGCTTCCCTATGCAGAGGGTGAGCTCAACAGAGCCTGATGCCTCGGTGAACTATGTCTTAGACCTAACCAGAACCAACTGCAGGGAGAAGTAACCGCACAGACAGACAACTATGTTGCTGATGGCTTCTCAATTCAATTCAAAAATACTGTATTAATCCCAAATTAATTGCTGTGACTTGCTATTTTAATACAAATTAAAATAGCAAGTCACAGCAACGTTTAATTTTGCTGTCACAGTAAAATTAAATGTTGCTGTGACTCACATTATCCAAGTTTCTTTAAAGAGTCATCGTACTGTTGGCTTTGGGCAGAACTGATCTCCAGTGGCAGTGGTTCTGATGAAGCCTCTGACTGTAGATAGTGTGACTGTTATAGGGTGTTTAGAACAGTCTCATCATGAGGATCCTCAGCGATGTTCTTTATTTTATGAAGAATCCTTCTTTGAATAATCATTTCTAGACTCTCAAAAGACTCTCTTACTCTGTTTGTGAATTTACTAAGTATTTCTATACATAAGTTAAAATTTTTAAAGTTCCTCAAGATGCATTTTTTTAAAATTAGATGTAGATAAATCTATATTAAATTAAATATGATGTATAGTTTGTAGGGAACAACTATGCGAATAAAACAACTAGTCAAACCAAATGTATTTTTTCCAATTATTTGGAGAAAACATTATACATAAAAATTATCATGGTTCAACACTCTTCCAATATTTAATCTGCACAATATTTTATTGCAGAAGGAGATTGGTACATTTTCAATATACTGTTTTTAGAATTAATAAATGTGCTGTAATATTGTTGTTGTATTGTGCAAACCTGAGATAAACGACCGAATCGAGGTTTAACTCGTACGTTTACACAGGTCAGATTTTAAAGCAGAAGGCATCCATCTCTATGTGTCTCTAAATAAAATGTGCGCCTCACCTCTTTTTTTTAAATTTGGGACTGATATGTGGCACCAAATTACCCCCTGGGCCATAATAAAAGCTAAAGATGGTATCCTTTTTTTTTTTCCCTCACTCAGAAAGAATGACTTTCATGCTTGGCTGCCGTCCAATTTTATCTCCAGGAGTTGCTAGGCGACAGGAACGTCCTTATTGTGAGTGTATTCTGGGAAATGTTGGGGCCAACAAGTGAATACTCTGTAACTTATCGCCTGCCTTCAATGCTGTGATAACATGCTTCGATGAATTGTGAGTATGTGATGTAACTGGAGCATCTGATAAAGCTGTTTCATTAGTAAATACTTTCTGTAGCTGTTTAAATTAATAATGTGTATTCTCAGAGTCACATTAACTTCAAACAATGAATTATTTAGAGATTTCAGTTTCTCTTTATCTACTGTTAGAAATATCCAGTTTTCTTTCATGTTGCTAAATTTGCACCTGGCTCATAAATCAGCTCTTCCATGAGCTAATCTTTTATGTCTTCAAACATTGCATATTTCTCATATAAAATTAGCGCTTGAGGTGTCCTGAAAGGCAGTACATTTCATCACTTTTACTTGCTAATGACTTCAAAAACAGTCTCTGCTGGACCTAATGATCCAGCGGAGCAAGAACTTGTCATGGAGAAGTTTTGACAAAACTGATGCTCACAGATGGTCATCCAATTTTACTGAGTAAAAGCTAATTTGCAAACAAGAAAGGCAAAAACCTCAATCACACCCAAAAAGACTTGTAGTTGTAACTGTAACAAAATGTATTTCTTTTTTACTTCTCAGGTATCTAATTGGAATAAAACCCAACATCCTTCCCTCCCCCCATTTCATGACTATTCTCTGCTTGTGCTAACAAATCCAAATACAACAGAGGGACATTGTTGTGATTTTTAGTTGTTACTTGAAGAAATGTAAAAAAACGTCAAGGGTTATTAATATTTTTATATAATATCGCTTCAGACCTGTGAAGGTTTTTAAATCTTCACCTGGTCACCTGATGCTGAATATGTGAAAAAAACAATGTGTGAATGTTGGGATCATGAATTATAGTTTTTTTTGTCTTTTTTTTTTACTTTCAAGAGCAGTAATTTATTCTTTTGTCAGCTTTAATATACCTTAATTGCTCTATTATGGGGGCTGCACAGTGGCGCATTTGGTAGAGCTGTTGCCTTGCAGCAAGAAGGTTCTGGGTTCGATTCCCGGCCCGGGGTCTTTCTGCACGGAGTTTGCATGTTCTCCCTGTGCATGCGTG
>CAEGAE010085516.1:0-56211 GCA_903067095.1 Girardinus metallicus | reverse complement strand
CTTTTAATTAAAATCATATACATGTATGTGCGTGTGGGTGTGGGGGTGTGTGTGTATGTGTAGTTTTTTTCCCCTCTATTCAGAAGCTTATAGAAGCAGAAAATTACAACTGCACTTAGTGTTGTGAGCTAAGGGGGATTATTGCTGCACAGCAAAGATATTAAAGGTGCAATAATGAAATAATGGATCCTTTTTGCCACTTGGGAGTCACTGACTAAGCTATAATCATATCACTGCAATATGATCAGTGTTTAAAGTAAACTTAGATAGCATATTACCAAATAAGTTATGTAAATACACATCTATCAGGGAGCACCACCTCATTTTGAACTGGGGAATCCATCTACATGATATACATACTCACATATTTCTTTATCTAGATTTTAGTTTCTGCTAACACACATGAAACATTATCTCATGTTTTAACTGAACCACAGCTTAAATTTTAAATGCATTTGAAAAAGAAAAAAAACAACAACAATACCACGTTTTTGGTATGAATCTGAAAGCAGAGTCTTGCTGGAATCAGTACAGTGTGATTAGCTAAATAAACCACACATTATTTTTCAGTACAAATCTCAATAAGAATTCAGTCTGGACATCACTATAAATTCATATTACTATTAAAAAGTTCATTTATTCTAACTGAATTTATGTTTTCATAAGAACAATATTTGGGGTTCCTAAAATCTTCTGTTTCGAAAACTATATTTGGCACATTTATATATCTAGGTTTTTATTATATTTTGGACATTACAGTAAAAAAGATTGTCTAAATTATGTTTTTTACTTGAATGTTCCAAAACACAACAGAAAATAAACATGATGCTAAAGCTGGCTTCCAACTATTAGAAAGAGCTTTTTTATAACTGATTTAAGCATCTGGACAAGCTCAAAATAAATCTATAAATAAAAATAATTTTATAATTAACCATCCCCATGTAAAAATAACGCCTTTTCTATTGCAATGTGTGATAAGTAGTATTTTCATAGTGTCATTTTTTTGTTACTACACTCGATTCAAGCAGGACAACATAAACAAAACAGAAAATAAACTTCATATTTAAATTGCTGAATCTTTCTCAATTTGAGTTGTCAGTGAATAAGAATTGAGATGGAAAAACATCCAAATTCCAGTGTGATAGTGCAAGGATAAAAGGATAGCATAAAAGAATAAATCCTGGAGATTTTATTTCCATCTTTGTTCAGACATAGAAAAAGATCTGATTAAAATCCATTCATTTTTTTTTTTTGGTCAAGAACTCAAATTAGAGACAATGTACAATCCCTAAGACAATTTCATGTTTTTGTTTTAGGGACAGTTAAATGAAAATAGTATTGCTTTGAGGTTCCCATACTACTCTGCCCTCAAATAGAGTAGTATGGGAAATTGAAGTTTAGAAATTAAACACCTTCAGCAGTATCAATAAGCAATAAAACAGGGAGATGCAAATGGTATTTATACAGTCTGCGGTTTGAGCATTTACTCAAAAAATAATAAAACACTCAATGTAGAAAATAAAATTATTTTGCTTTTAATACTGCCAAGGAGTCAAGATGTAAGATGTTTTCGTTCACTTTTAATTAACTGAACATGATGAGCATTGTATGCTTTACTACATAAATATGTCAAAAACATACAATCACATTGTGCCACTGGGACATGAATGAGGGAACATTTTGGTTAACATAAAGATAATTACGAGGAAATACTCAGAGCTAAGAGCAATCTAGTCAAGTGATAATTATTCCATTGTTAATCAGCAGAGCTTTAAAATGTCAACAGAAGCATGTTTTTAAAGATCTGCTGGCTGTGTTTGCATGACTGACATCAGCATTACAGTGTGCTGTGATTACTCCATATAATTATTCCATCTTAGCACTAAATGAGTCATTCAATAATATCCACACCTTTGGAACCTTTTCATTTTAGAATCTCACATCTCAGGGTATATTACGAGTATTTTATGTGACAGACCAGCGCAAAACAGTGTACAATTGTGAAGTGGATTGTGTAAAAAAAATTTTTTTGAATCTCAAAAGTTAACATAAACTCCAATATTATTACACCTCTAAACATTTTGGGGAAGCCCAGATGATGAAAACATGGCTTTTGACCAGCTAAAGCACAACATTTGAGGTAAATGGAAGCATGCCTATGAATTTTAGGGGAACATTTAACATGCATGCTCTCTTGTGTGACAAGATATCATTGGGGGAAAAAAAAAATCAGCATCAGATAGAGAATTGTGTACCTCCACAAATTTGCCTCCAAAGAAAGACCATCCCAGCTGTGAAGTATAGAGGTGGCAACATCATGTTGTCTCGGTGTTATGTTTCCGAAGTCACAGGAGTATTTTACAAAATAGATGGCACCATGAAAAAAAGAGCATTAGGTGGAAATTTGCAACAGCATCTCAAAACACGAGCTAGGAGAACTTAGCCAGACCAAAAAGAGACCATCTTTGAGCATCAGTTTCCAAGTCCTTTCACAAATTCTCAACTGGA
The DNA here is from genome assembly GCA_903067095.1 of Girardinus metallicus. Taxonomy (NCBI): domain Eukaryota; kingdom Metazoa; phylum Chordata; class Actinopteri; order Cyprinodontiformes; family Poeciliidae; genus Girardinus; species Girardinus metallicus. The sequence goes on along the minus strand of CAEGAE010085516.1, from coordinate 53,703 downwards.
TTTACTTACTGCTGTCCTTTAATAGGCAGTAGTTTTATGCCACCAGAGAATTCTGGTTTATCTGATAAGAGAATTTTCTGCTATGTTTGAATTGCCCTCTAATGTTTTTGTTTTGGTTTTGTCATTGTTGCTGCTTTATTGCCATTGTCAAAAAGAGACATAAATTGTAAAGTATAGGACAAATTTCTGTTATATTGTCATATTTTCCAACTTGAGCTACAGCTGGTCACTTGACTGCCTCTGAGATTATTGACACTCTTGCCGGACGTACAAGTAAGCTGTCTTTTGTAAGTTAGTAGTTGTTCCATTTTCTTGTCTACCCATTCACAACCATGTGCCAGTTGATGTTGAACTATTATAAAAGATAGTTGATACAGTTAAGTATGAAAAGTGAATATAAAAACAGTTGAAAGGTACTGTTCTAGAAAAAAAAATCTACTGTTTTTCTTTTCTTTAAAAGAACTGAAACGTACTTCACTTTATAAGTCACTTTGATTTAGAAACAAGAAAGAATTTTAATCATCATCATCATCAGTGGACTATGAATTCAGACTTTATCTGAGCTTAACACATGGGAGTGCAGCTACACAGAGAGGTCTACCCTGCTCCCCGCCCTGCTTTGTTTTCATGACAACCAATGAAAACAAACACTGACTCACCAACCCAAACTCAGAGTCTGAGTTATTCATCCTTATGGCTGAGGTGAATATGCAGAAAACTAAACTAAATGATTTAGGCTATCCCTGTGAATTAAGACATATGGTTTTCTTTTCACAAAACTGACATAATTTTTTCCAAAAGGGCCAGCAAAGAGCCATCACCACAGCTCCTCATCTCCACTTCATTCCTACATTAGGTGTCCAAGGGATACTCATTTGTAACAATGAAACAACGCCTTGAATATCAGCCTCAACTGCAAAATCTCAGAGGTCTTTGTGGTGATATAAATCATTAAGACAGAGACTCCTCCGAGATGCGGCGGTGGTCAGAGACTTCTCGTGCTGAAATGAATTTGATTTAATTTGTTCTGCATTTCAACTTTGGCTGACCACATTCCAAGCAGAGTGATGTTAAGCATAACCCCTCATGTAGATCATTTCCATCATTTTTATGTCATTTAAATTGTGAAATTAAACCTGCAAGATTGATGTTGCAATATTTTGAGTCTGAATTTCAACTGAAATACCACACAATCTATGATGATAAACAGTCATTTGAGCTCATCGGTTTATGTTGAAGTGGTAAATTTATTTCCTATCTGGGGTTTACTCTGTAGGTGAGATACCCTACTGCAGCACATATAGCGATGTGCTATATGGTGGATGCTCATTGTGGGGAAACCATTGTTCTACAGCTAATCCGGGCTCAGATTTTCAACCAACCAGCGCTGGAGGCTTAAATGCAGCAGCTCTTCTAATTCTCCAGTTTGTCCTGCTGCTGTTGTGGCTTTCTTCTGAATAACATCAACAAGCTCAAGAAACAGGCTAATTTAAGATATAAAACATGTTTTTTAAATACGTTGCTCTTTGTAAATGAATTTTCTTGACTCCTTTCTTTATTCTCTGTCAGAAGATACACAGTCATAAAGATACGACTCTGGTGTTGAAGAGCACATCAAAGACGAGGGCCTGTGAGAGGTCTACTTTACCTTTGAACATAGAATAGGATACGAGGCTGCGCCAGCTCTCTGCAGGCAAGGCTCAGGCTGATCAGAGGCTGCCCAACGCCGCAAATGCAGCAGCAGTGGGCACAAACACTCATAGTATAGACAGTTTCAAAGAAGTCTTCTGCCCACCACTGATGTGCGAGTCGACACACACAGTGAGTGCAAGTTTTGCCATTAAGGGATAACTGAGGCTGCATGCCAAGGCACAACACCCCGCAGAGCTCAGACATTGTCATATGGAACAAAGTTACTGATTCAACAGACTCTTGCACAGTTCCTCCTAAATACTGCATTTCCCACGACACAAAGCCAGCACAGAGAGAAAAGATAAATGCATCGTTGAAGGCAGACTCACAGAGGGAAGTTCGGTGTGTGGACGTGTTTTAGAAAAGTTCAATCACAAACACTCACCTTTCATCTGCACTTGATTACATAAAATAAGACATCATGTGCCCAACAAAAGTATTTAAATCCGTAAACTTTTTTCACTACTTGATGACTATAAAATTATATATTTCAATGTATTCTATAGGTATGTTTGCTACAGACCAGCAAAAAGAACCAGACAGAAAATGATATCTGCTTTATAACTCTTTTTATTTTACTAATGTAATTCTAAAAATTGTGTGCCACACATGTGTAAGCTGCCCCTGTTGGAATGGACTGAACTTATACAGCGCTTTATCTGATTATTTTTGACCACTCAAAGCGCTTTACACTACAGTCATTCACCCATTCACTCTCACAAACATACACCAATACACAGATCGGTAAGCAATTTGGGGTTAAGTGCCTTGCCCATCGACATGGGGCAGGAGGAAGCTGGAATTGAACCTACAACCTTCCAATCACAAGACAAGACAACTACTCTTCCCACAGAGCCACAGTCGCCCAGTCAATTATCACTTTAAAGCAAGATATGTGAGAACACAGAGCAAAGAGCTGTGGACAAATAAGACCATAGTTGAACTTTGTGGCCAAAAAGTAGAAAAGCTATTTGTGGTGGAAATCTAACAATATAGATCAACCTATATTGACAAGATGTCAAGTAGTGGGTATGTCTTTAATCAACGAAAGTTGGACTGAAATATTGGGAAGATGGCTGAAGCTAACTTAAACTGTTAAGTTACCATCTATGTCTGTATTCACTACTAGAGGGTTTGTTGCACCACACAGATTTTCCTAAAACAGAGTGATGATTCCAAGGTATGTACAACATCCAGGGGTAGACTGGAATATGGGGACAAGGGACCGGTGGAGGAGCTTGTAGCTGTAGTAACGCTTCACACAGTTGTTTTGCCATTAATGCCCCAAACTATCCCATATCAAATGCTTTCTATTCCACTTCTTCACTCCAGTCAAGTGCTTCAAAAATCTGCTCAGTGCACTAACACAGGGTGGACTTGTGAACACATGAACGAGTGCTACGGGGACAGCCGGCTGACAAAGAAGAATGTAGATCAGAAATCCTGATCAAAAATCAGTCCCATAAAGCCCAGGTTACGAAAACAAATATCCTCTAATTAAACTGTCAGGAGTCACGACACGGAAAAGCCTCATCTTTCGATACTCGTGGGCCTCTCCCTGTGTGTCCCTCGCATCCAGCAGAGATGAGCAGTGCTGTGGCTTTAGCTCATCATGCAGGGCTGGTAGAAGCTCATATGGGGCCTCAAGCAGAATATGATTTAGGGGTCCCTCTTCCTGTTAAGAACATTGCCACCGCTAACTGTTTCAATACAGATTTGGTGGAATCAGGGAGTGCACCACGTTTAATTGGTCGATGTCTCTGTGCAATCCCAGCTGATCCTGGTTGGCAGATGACATGGCAAGAAGATAATATGAGGATATATGAATTAGGCCTTAAAGGCTGCAAAAAGACTTGAGACTGGGTTAGAAAGTCACCTTCTTACAAACAGGTAAATCATAATAGAATGTTGTAGAATGAAGGAATATTATGTGTTAGAACGACCCAAATATATTGAAGATATACAATATATAGATATTTATAAGTGTTACAATACAAATGCACTCCATACTTATGCCATTTTTATTTGTGGATAAAAAATTAACTAAAAAGCATGTATAATCTCCCATTTCATAATAATAGCATTTATGCATCACCTGAAAATCTGATGAAACTCATTGAAATTTATGGTTGTAATGTGACAAAAAGGGAAATAATACAAGTCATTTGAATATTTCTGCATTGCACTGTACAACCAGCATGCTTCTCTGACCCGTTTCTGGGGATTGATTCAATTAAATTTAACTTTGTTTCCATTTTCTTTTTTAATCTTTCCTCCACTACCTGTGCATGTAATATTAATTACATGAATCACGGTTCACAGTCTCTCAGTTAATTGTCCAGCAGTAGAACATTTCAGAGGGCCGCAGCTGAAGCCTGGGAGATGAAAACAGGATGGAGACGGGGGAGGAAGCGAGGCGTTCAGGAAAGGGGGAGGGACATTATTGCTCTTCCACCATCACTGGACTGTAAAAACGCAGATGGGACCCCCCCTCCTCCCACATGTGTTGTTGTTCACTGGAGACACAATCTCTTCTGACTAAAAAGTTCATATTTACTTGGTATTATTAAAGATTATCAAATATATGATGAACCTTACAGTACATAGGTAAGATGTTCCTGGCACACTGATGATATTTAAGCTAATTAGGTGGAACAGATGATGTTACTGAACTCCTGCCTTTCCCTAAAACCCATATTTTATTTTCAGTAACTTAATAAACTCCCTTAATCATCGCAGGTATTCTTGTCACTAAAGAGCATCTTGATTTATTTTAAATAGTTTTGCAAATGATCTCACATTAATGCGTGTGGGCATAAAAGTGTTTACGAGCGCAAACTATTATCAGGTTAACCCGTAGAATTCCTTGAGTTTGCACTTTGTCTACCTTGTAATATCTTCCCCCGTATCTCTGTAACAAATTTAATGTGAACTCCGCAGCTTGAAAAAAAGCCTGCACACTGGCAAAGGTCCAACAATTTAAGAGATAATTATGCAAACGTAACCTTTAGTTGGTCAGCGAGTGGAAGAAGCAGCAGCTCTAGTGCTTCTTTTTTTTTATTTTTACAAGGCAACAGTTATGATTTTATTCACATACAAACTTTAACGGAAGATAGGTATTACATATTTTCCACAGAGTTAGTGTATTTTTTAACCAAAAAAGCAGGCCTCAAAGCTAGAAAAGTGACAAATTCAAATAAATTTTACAAAGTGAGCTCTAATACCAGCCACAATTATACCAACAGCTTATTGATGGGTTCAGGTGGTTCATGTGGTTTCTCGGCAACTTACCAAGAGACATTTATGTAAAACACACTGTTTCAAATTCTGTGTATATTTTGCAAAGGCACAATGATTTCAAAGTCATACACCCAATTTACCCTAAAATAATGGTTCAAATGAAGCACTAAAAATGACAAATAAATGGGAAATTTAGCATTTATCACTTCTGATCACCTGCACATTGTTCAAGTCGGGAAAACAACGTAAAGCTATAAAAATTGACTGAAGTGCCAGTGCAGTTTTACATAGAACAAAACCTCATTAGCACTGAATGTATCTGCTTTCAACGCTGCTTGTCTGACTAAGCAGTGCTGCAAGTGTAGAATACTGTTTGAGATGCACACTAAAGCAAAAAGCCAACGGAAGACATTGAGCTGACAGAATTTCAATACAATGAATGCAAGAAAGGGAGGGGGGAAAAAAGCTTTAATCCCATCTGACTTTAAAACACGCTTGGGAAGAAACTAAAGCGCCCTCCCCAGGAAGTACAATATCTTCTTCTGCTTGACCACATCTCAGTCCCCTCGATGAGAGACCACATCCCTGTGGCAAGGTGAAGCAGCATGGCTTCAGGAAAGCAGGATTACACCCGGCTCTCCAGGAAGACCTCACAGCATTTCACTGAAACATTTATGAGGATAGCAGCATGGCGTCACAAAGATAGAACCACTGTCTGATCCACAAGCATAGACCCCTGCTTAAAACAGACCCCCAGCTGCTCCTTAAACAGGGCAGATGTGACAAGCCCTCTCTTATGGCCCATCAGCTGCTGGCTGTGGGCTCTGCGGGTCCTGGCCACTAACTAGGTCCCTCCTGGAAGCCATGCTCTTTAAACTAAGAGGACTCAGACTCTTGAGCCAGAGGTTTGGGCTTTCCTTTGCTGCACGTGTTTGTTCCTTTGAGACAAGCACAGGGCTACTTGTGCCTACAGAAAAGACATGGTGAGGTTGACATGTTTGGACTGGAGAGCAGTCAGGCCTGTCTACAAGGCTGCAACGAAGCAGCAAAGGGTGGTTATAGAGCTAATTTGGACAGCGGAAACAGTTGTTTCTGCAAGGATCAGGATGTTTCCATCATGTAGTGTGGTGCTCATAGATACTTCAGCATTGCGGTTACTCACTTGACAGTTCCACACATTGTGCCCAAATTCGAAAACGATTTACCAGTCCTTAGAAAAAAATTTAAAAGTCCGTTTGGCTGTCTCTTCTGATGATTGCCTCTCAAACAAATTGTGCAGTCAAAAATAATTTCCTCTAGATTCCACAATTCAACTTCACCATCCAAAGTAAAATATTTCTCAAATATTTTTGGCACATACTTTGCTCTGTGCTAGACTTACGTAGAGGAAGCATAGTCTAAATGTCTGTCACTAAATCATAAGGAACGCTTCCGTATAGATGGATAATGAGGCTATAGCACAACTCACGTTACAGCCCACATTGATAAAAAGTTGAGTTAGAATGATGAAGTTTCTGGTTCCAAGTAACACCCAAGTTTAACAAAGTAAAAGCTACCAAACCACAATTTTTTATCTTACATTTTGTTTAAGTGTCTCAGTAGAACTTTATTAGGAATAAGCAATAAGGTCATGGGTTTGAATCTCCACATGGAGTCTTTTTCTCAGGGAGTTTCCATGTTCTCCCTGTGAATAAGGTAAAAAGAAACACACACGCAATTCAAAGTGCAATTCAAAATTTGTTATGTATGAACATGACAGAATTTCCCAAATAACCCTCAAATATAATTATAATTTCAGAATAAACAAGCAGTTCCACAATAGCATAGTTGTTTGCACTGTTGCCTTTTATCAAGATGGTCCTAAAATCAAATCCCAACCAGGGACTTTCTGCTTGGAGTTAGGTTATTGTGAATTTCCCTTATGTTGGTTTGTGGGCATTGTTATGCTTCTCAGTGCTGGCCTAAGACAAACTGCCTGTCTGCCTCTTACCCATTCACCAGCGGAGATGGACTACATCTCTCCTTCATGATCCTTCAAGGATTATGCTGGTATAGAAAACAGATGGATTAGCAGCCACCTAAGTAAAATAGAATGTCTCTTGTTGAGAAACCTTGGCTAATCATATGTAACTATATCAGCTTATTGAGCTGCCAACATTTCTACATTATAAAAAAGAAGAGTAGAAACGTACGCTACATACTTCCTGCTTTTACGTTTGTACTGTATTCAAACTTAGCTTACATTAATATTTAGGTTTATGGCTATCTAGATTCAGTTGTGTTCACCCATTCTTAGTTGTGTCTTTCAAAATTGTGTATGTACATTATATTTAATATATACATTTGGTATATAAATAACAGATTGTGCAAATGTCCAACTATTTTTTCAAAACAATAATAACTAGATATAAAAAAATATATATCAAATAGCAAATATCACTGCAATATTACTGCTTGCAATACTCACTAAGGACAGCTATGATGCAGTATTTGGTAGCATATTATATTTAAAGTGTCAAGCATTCTCACATTGGACATTTGTAATATATTTGGCCAGGTGGGTGGACTCCAGCGGCCCTGAAATGTGGACAAATACTGTATATCATGAGTAGTTGAGGTGACAAGTTCATGGAGAAGGATAAGGGTTAATTGAAATGTATGTTGTCAAATTTTTTAAAATAGATCTACTATATATTTTTATATTGTGCAGTTCTAGTAGTTACATAAAATGTTAATATTTTTGCCCAAGGGTTTCCTACAGTTTGAATACCATAGCAACCAATGCCTTGAGTGCATTAATTTCTGTTAACGGTAACGACATGTAAAAATATGCAACTCAACTTCAAAAATAATGTTTTGTTCGGTATGTTGCTAAAAATAGGTGGTCATTTTTAGCTAGTACCGCTATTAATGCAATAGAAAGGTAAAAAAAAATACAGTAAAAATTGAATCACTTTGTGTGTCGTAAGTGAATTAAATATAGTAGTAGACTGATACAGTAATGTTATCAACTATCGGAGATTAAAACTAATCATTTACAGAAAATGAATAAAGACAGTAGGTTGATAGTTTCATATAATTGAACTGACTGAGGTCAGGTTACTTGTAAGTTACACTGTTGGCGTAAACCTATGCCGTCAGTTTGTCGGAGCCCAAGTAACCATTCAGTTTCCGAAAGTTTAGCGTTACCATTTGTCAAAATGACAGCAATTATTCATGTAAGTGTAGAAAAAAAAAAGGCTTATGTTTGCTGAAATAAATATAACCGAGAGTAAATAATTAAAAATGTGACTGGAATTAAAAATGAACAAATAGCTTCTAGTGAATATGTCCATATGTGGTCTCAACTGCATTTCTGTATAAATGTGTATGTTCCCTCACTCGTGTGTAATGTGTGCACTACATAGACCACACGTGCAATGCTGTGGCATGAGTGCACAATGTTCGACATGTAGAGGACCTGACTGAACAGTATAGGATGCCTGACTGAACTGTGACTGAAACGTAAAAATCCCAGAGTCTGTTACCTTGCTGCCACGGAGCTGCACGACAATCACAGCACTACAGACAGAAAGTTGAGCTGTGTTAATTTGAGCATTACATATCCACAGGCGATCTGCAGAAAGATGCCAATTACACAGAGTTTTAAAGTGTCTAATTGAGGCCCTTCAGTCTGAATATGTTATTGCCTGCTCTGATTTGAGAATGAAGACAATATGCTCAGTTGCAGCCTGCTGCTTACTCTTCAAGGGATATATGGTGTTAATGGAATGGATGCTCAGCCTTTGCTTCGGCGTCCTCCTACTGAACCAGCGTGCCGCAGGGTGATAATCCTTATTTTGTTGCACTGGCTTATTACAACGCTAGCAGTAAATTTTAGCATTTAACCACAGGCCGTAGCTGCTTGATGTGAAAGCAACTCTCCAGAGGGGGTGTCAAATCCACAGAATTTTTATGAAATGGCCTATTGTGCTATTAGGAAACTTTTGAAGTGTAAAAATATGCTTTAGAAGAAAACCACAGAATATAGAATGATCTATTTTTTCTTACTAATGCTCAATGCCATAAAAATATGCTTAAGACAATGACAAATGATTGCAGAGTCATAATTGTAAGACAAAAAAAAGTAAGAAATACAAATTTGTGATCGATTCAAAGTCCTTAATTAAAACTCAAAATTTAATTTCTGACTAACTTAGCTGGCCCATTTTGACCATTTACTAAAGTCCAGGTCACACTTGCTTTTCATAACTCCAACCCCAAATAAAGCCACCAGATTCTCATTAGAAACCCCATGTTGAAGACACATGAATAATGCACCACACTCAGAATACTTGCCAGAGTCTGTACATTCACCACAGTGTTTGATCTCATGAAGTTTAGCTCACATTTCCCCATTTATTCTGCTGCATTTAACCAAGCAAGTTCCCCGAACGCACACAACGGTGTCGCAGGCGGTCACTGCCATTTGATGGGGATAAATATGGGAACGTTTGAAGATTAACCCAAAAGACTAATGCACTTGCAACGGGTATATCAGCTAATGAGAAGCCAACCCTGGTCTTTGGCTTCATAAACATTTCTTGCCAAATGTATTCCAAAATCCCCTTGAAAGTGGGGCTTGAGAGATCTTCCCTTATGTGTAACATTTCAGTTCATTACTTCATAAAGTCAAAAACATCAACTTTGTAGCTCTGAGTTCCACTGTATTGCAAAAGAAGCAGAGGTGAGACTGGGCACAGCAAAAAATAACCTGAAATGATAGTTCTCCATCTGGAGTTTTTAATTTTTCTTACTGTTTACATTAGAGACTCTTAGTTATTGGGATATCTTCAATCAAATATTTAAACAAAAAACTCTGCTTAACAATGGAAATAATTAATATGACTGACACTATTCAACTACAAATAATGTAATTTTTCTGACATTACAACAAACTTCATTGTATTTTATTGATCTTCTGGTAGGCCAACAACTTTCAATACATGCACTGAACACATCTTCTAAGCAACGGTCCTACAGAAAGACAGTATACTTTTTTTTTCAAGGCAAAAGTGTGGATAACCACAGTGGCACCTTGTCATTTGAGAACACTTGAGTGAAGAAAAAAAGAAGACGGGGGTTCATGTCAAGCTCAGCTTTATTGAAGGTCAGAATAGCCTACTTGCAACATGGGCAATCTTCCCCTTAAGTCATTTAGCTTTAATTTCCACATCTGATATCACAAAACCCGTTCCCCTATAAGAGGGATAAGCTTGGCGTTGGCCCAAGCTAAAAATAATAAGTCTTAGATGTTAAGAGACCAAGGTTTGTTCTCCCAAGTCATTAGCTGAGATAGCCGTTACACTGACTTTTATTCCCTGGGAGGAGCGCAAGAGGAATGGTGCCCTGCCCGCTCCTGCCTTCAATGTCATTCCAAAGAGTTTCCATCCAATATGAAAAAATGTTTTCTCAGAAATGCCATTTTGATCTGAGAACAAGAGACAAATTTGTTTTTTATTGTGTTTTTTTTACTTGAGGATGCGCTATGTTGGAGTAATGTTGTTACAAGTGGCTCATTTAGTCACCAAGTCAAAACCTATCAAGTCAATTTATGGATCATTATCCAAGTGCCCTCCCCAACGGATGACAAGCTGTTTCATCTGCATAAAGATAAGAACATTTTCTACGCGAACCAGAAAGATACTATCAATACCCCTCCTGTGAAAGAAAAGATGAGAAAGTTAAGCAGGAAAGCTCATCGAAGAACTCAATTATGGTAAACAAGAATAGCTAATTTGTTGCCAGCAGATAATCAAACAGGATTAGGGAGATAAAAAACTGATTTTAAGGTACTGTGGCAGGGAACTTAGCTCGTTAGCAGAGAGCTTTTAAGTTTGATAAGTCAGCCAGCTCCTCCCTTAAAGCACGCTGGGATATTTGATACACAGTCACTCATCCTGCCCCGTTGACAGCAATGAAGGTAAAAAGTTGGGGGCTATAAAAATGATATACATGACAACGGCATTTCATCATGCGTTGTACCAGCTCCCAGATACTCGCTGTTAGCTCAGGACCCAGAGGAGCTTCTGTATCTTCATGATAAACTCATCTGGCATGATTTATTAACTAGTGAATCACACTGCTCCCGCTCCGTAGCACAGACGCACACACTTTTGCTGCTCCACAACTTCTCTGGAACAGTAAGCCTTTCCACAGGGACAGTCAAAGTCATTAGCACCTCCAAACTTTCTCCATGCTAATTTTTTGCTTTGATATACTGGGTAGCTCATTTAAAACGGGGTTCAGAAAGAGGGTGAAGATGCTTAAATCTCTCATACCAAATCCAACTTTCTCGCCATTTGCTACAAATTGTGCAAAAGTTGAAAAAGTTTCTTGGAAAACACATCTTTTAAGTTTTGTAGCTTTGAACTAATTTTTTGTTCTCCAAATCCAGGGTGCCTCGTGTATATATATCAAAGCTGTGCTCAACACTGGCCATAATGACCTTGTGGAGGTTAGGCTCAGGCAGCTGTCTTATCACATCGACCCTCCCCAGGTCTCAGGCGGTCCGTCGAGTGCACTGCTGGCACCGGACTGCACAAAGAATGCTGGCATCACTTCATTCTTTGAGCCTCCATCTGCCACGACTCTGACCAAGGGGCTACTTCTTATTTTAGATCGTCTATTCACATCCTCGCATCCACGTCTGCTCACACAGACCCCCCAACGGCCCATCACCCCTGTCCCATTTACCCCTCACATCCACTCTTCAAGCGCAAAACTTGGGCTCCCAAGGCGGAATGGGGCTGAACTCTATGAAGTAGACTGGAAACATCCGTGTCCTTTCCCAAACTTTGTCAGGTGAAGGATAGCGGTTCTGCTCTAATGGACAGGGAAGCAGCTTTAGCCTCTTACTTACCAGCTCTTTAAAAAAGGAACTCCTAGACTGGCAGTGCAACAAAATCAAAATTCAGACACACGTTTAGTGACATTTTGAGATTAAACCAGAGAAGGTTTGCTTTGTAAGACTTAAAAGTAGTTGAATAACCATGCCAACACGTTTGCCCACCTACACCCTTTTTTTAGTTTTTACCAATTTAATATTAAAAATAATCAATGTGGCTTTTGAAGGACCTGGATTTTATTTCCATGTGTTAGTAAAGGGCTTTGAATAAAAAGGATTGTTTCACTGTTCAGAAAAATATAATTAAAATAATTATATATAATAATTATTAACATACAATAATAATTATTTCTCAGATTAATGCTCTCCTTACTAGGCTTGCCAATTTGTGTAGTTTTCCTTCAAACTGATCTATCAAGTAAAGTCCCCTCATAAAATGGTAAACTTAAACTTTTGCAAGACATTGCAGATCAGTAAAAATATGTTAAAGCTTTGTTGCATTTATTTTCCAATCGCATCTATGATAAATACATATAAAATATGACGGCAGTGACGTTATCAGACACACATTCAGTCAAACTTCAGGAAGTAGACAGTGAATGCTTATTTCACACTAGCTATGCATATAATTGGTGTATTTCATTAACTTAATACTGTAGCTTTGTTTCTGTAATTCCAGAGACAATTTTTCTACCATAAATTATTGAGATGAGTAGACTGTTGTCTACTGTACCACATACACAAATGTGAATGCATTACCTTGTTATACATGTACACGTAAAAACTGACCCAGTGACACAATGCATGAGGTATGACATGAGATACACTAAACTTTAACTATGACTTGAACTACCCCAGACACCAGTCTATAAACTGAAGCATATGGATTGGTGAATGGCTTTTATATCTAAATAAGAAAATGTCTCAAAATGAAATACAGTCAAAGGGACAGCGTGTCACCATGGAGGAATGGTTGCGTATAATTGACTTCATATGCAGGTATCATGTGGCTCTGGAATGCAGCTGATTGGAAAGTGGAGAAAGTAAAATCTTAAACTGCACACAATGTGCTTTGGTGCATGATATAGCATCACTTTCATAAATTAATCTTCTGTCTTTCCCAGAGACCTATTCTGTCCACCTATAAACCGATGAAATATTAATTCATCTTAGGGAAATTGTGAGGCTTCTTATATACTGCACCTTAGCATTTCCAGAAGAGATGGATTTATTCTCAGATTAAATTACTTACTTTCCAGCTCGGTGGTGTCTTAGTCATAGGACAGGCACTGGATTTTATTTAGGGGTATCAGAGAAAAATCGAAAACCATGTTGTTTTTATTACAGCTCCCTATAAATGCATCACTTTGTATTTGTCACAAATCTCCAATAAAACTCACCCAAGCTTATAGCTGAAACGTGATGAAACATTCAAAGGGCGTGAATACTTCTATATACTGTAAATCACAGAAAACGTACAATGAAACAATTTGTCGTGTGGAAATCTATCGTAAATGATGATCTGACACCTTTTGTCATGAGCACACCTCAACATTGTTGCGTCTTTAACCATCTTGTTGGCTGCGCAGTTTGGTGCAAAGACACAGCTGCCAAATCAAGTAGAGAAGGCTGCCAAAGAAATGTCTGGCAAAAAAATATGTCTCTCCTCCCGGATAGGATAAATTTTCATGGTAGAAAAGTACACCTGGGGCCACTACTGTACCAGAACAGGTGATTTTCACTTTTTTTTTTTTCTTTTTTGAGTATGTTGTAAGTAGAAACAAACTAATATATGTATAACTATTTCATAGGAGCTGGTCCTGATACCATCTCTTGATACCAGGAGCTGGTTTTCCTCTTTTTTTCAACTTGTATAGAAGCTTGCTGACCAGTACTAAAGTACAGTCCACTTCAAAGAGATAAACTATACACTTTTTGTCTGTGACCTCATTTTTTTGAACTTTTGACTCTAAAGCTTTTGTTCCTTGTGCCTTTGTTGCCAGATCGTGGCACCACATTGTCTGTTCTTTGTCAGGTGGAGCAGACAATACTTTGGTGAATCTGAATTGTTCAGTGTTTTAAGATTAATCCCCAAAGCATGCACTGCAGCCCCACACCATTAGTTTAGAATTTAAAGAGAGCAGATAAATAAATCATAATCCGGGGCTCAGCACTTCTCAGTCACCTTTTTTGTTGTATCTAACACTCCAATTCCCAGCAGGCCGGGCACAGACAGGGATCTAAGATTCGCGCTGTTCGAGAGAAGGGGGAAACAAACAGTCTGTGTAAACCTCAGCGGGGCCAAGCATCTCTATGAGGAGCCTTACTGACTTTGTCCTGTCAAAGCAGGTTGGGAGACCTTGATGCAGTTCCCTGGTAGTCTCGAGCCATGCACACTTAGCGGCCGTTGGGAAAAGCACTCCAGGTGCTCATTGACTTGCATGAAGGCTGACTTTAGTTCTCACGCTTGTGCATTCGAAAGACTAATGAATTGCAATGGATTACTTGCAAAACAGGAGTCGTGATTTTTCCTCAGCAAGATTATGTCAGTAAAAACAAGAAGGCTTTCCCAATTGTCTTTATTAGATAATATTTCAGCAAGACTTTGAAAAGGAAAAGCTAATTCTGGATTGTTTTAACTTAACCAGAGGAAGGAGTCTAATACAAAGTGCACAGAACTGGAAAAGTAGACTATTACCCACGAGTGCCGAGAGATGCCAGGCATAAGCGAGACGCCGTTTGCTTTCAAGGACACCTAGGATCCCAGGGTACTTGTTGAAGAGAAGGAATATTATTAACCCCGATGGCATGGCCCTCCAATTCTTTATATTTCCCAGACAGAACCGTCAAGCCATTATGCTACAAGATTTCTTCAAATAGTGAAAGCTAATTTGACTCTGGAAAAATTGTTCCGTGTAAGGTCAAAACAATGCCACAACAATGGCGGAAATGGGGCACCTTAAAAATAACTTGTCAGAAGTGGAAACTTCTGAAACACAAGCTGTTCTTTTTTTCTAGGCCAATGTGCACCAGCTTGCAATGACTAGACACATGTTTAACTATAGAAAACTTAAGTAATAAACTTTTATTTTGGAGAAAAGCCAGATCAGTGTAGATAGATGGAAAACTGGATGCTGGCAATGGACAAATGAAAGTTCATCAAAAAGATTTTGAGAATGATTTCTTAAGCCAACAATGACAGGCTGACATGCTAATTTGCTAAGAAACTCAAATGTCTGTAAAGTACAGTAACAAACTATCAGTTATTGTGTGTCAATAGTAATGTATTCTTTAAAGAATACATTACTATTACTAGGCGTTCTGGTAAAGAAGTTAATCAAATGTCACCAGGTCAAACTTTAAGATTAGGTCCCACTCGTGTTGGAATTTTTGAATTCAGATAAAAATGTGCAATGTAAAAACATGGTTTTAGTCATAGAATAACATGAACGTGGGAATTTTCAGTGAAAGCTAAACTAAAATCTCTGAGAACTATTTTTCTAGTGTAATAAAGAAGTGGGAAACCGAAGCCTGGTTGTGCGATGTCATTTAGGCGTGGTCTCATCACACACTTTGTGCACTAAAAACTATGAACTAATTATTTATAAAATTATCAAAGCACAACAGAGAAGAATGCTTCCCATGAAAAAGAAAGTCATAAATTCCATTGGTTTTCTTAGGATTTCTTTTTTCATGAGATTTTTTTTATTAGCAATTCATTAAATCGGACCACAATGAACTATGAAACTTTTGGGTGAAATTCCACAAAATAGGGTTAGATTGATTATCGCAGGAGAGCTTTGTTGAGGTTAAATAAATAAATCTAAACTCTTTTGCCTCATTCTAGTTGTTGCACTGTCAGCTACTTTACTGGTTGTAAGTTAAAATAAAGGAAACCTTAGAAGTAAAATTATATGTTTTTTTTATTATTATTACATAAGTGATCTGAAAACTCTTTCCTATCCATGAAGTCCAAAATGATAGAGAGGAAATGCAGCAAAAAAAAAAAACACAGGCTAAGCAGGTGTGCTTTTTTCTCTTGTCTTTGCTGTACAGGACATGGCAGTTTGACAGTATTCTGTCTACCATCCTTAGTGACACAAGACTCTGGAGCTCCCCTATAATTAACCCTGGCTGAGCTCCAGCCCAGGTAGTGCAGGAGAGAAGGCCCACTGACTGCCAGCATGTCTGGCAGACGCCACCCTTTCCGCAAACCTGGAGATGATCCTGCACAGGAGACACGTTTGACACTCTATGCTGCATACACAGTGGACTCAGCAGAGATTCAGCCAACAGCCCCATCTGTGAAACTCATTATTAGATCACTGCTAAAGACTCCAGCAAGACCCTCCACAGTGAAACTGAAATCTATGGAGATTTATTTAAGCTATTTCCATTGATTATTTAAACATTTTTCACTAAATAACTTTGCACTTTTAAAGGTATTGGCTAAAAAGTCATATTACAGAGAGGAGAGTATATTTTCTAAGCAAACATTAGAATATGAATGTGTATACCTTATACAGTGGTCGTTTTTTCAGCTATATTGTGCATCAGCATTTCTTATAAAAGGCCCCCAAGAGCTCTAACATTCCAGGTATCATCTTAGTCGTCGTTGGATAAAGAGAATCCATAAGCACCTCATTGTTTGCAGTTTGACCAGGTGCTTGGCTCATAAAACTCCTACATTCATCTGCCAAAAACTGCTGGCTTGCACACAGGACCTAAAACATCTCTCTTGCCCACTGCTTTGGAAATGTTTTATTCAAGAAGCTACTCTCCATGTGGAACTGCAGTCTGATAACTCTTGGATGTTTCGAAGGAGGAAACTAAGTGTTGGGTATAGACAATATTTCTTTCCAATTTGTCACACTATGTTTCAGATAAACAACCAGAGTTTGATGTCGTAAAATTATAACCTGAATAATCTTTTTTAAAAAGTTTAAAGTTAATAGAAAAATAGCTACAGCAAACAACCTGTATCTATGTAAAAGAGTAATTATCAAAACATCTGAATGTGTCACAAAAAAAAAGGAAATCTGAAAGGCGATAAAAACTTTTTCACCTCTCTGTAGCCTAATGGTGTTACAGCATTTCCTCATTGTGTTTATCTTCATCTGAAACTAATCCATCTCAGGTAATGGAAGACATTTTTTTTATTTTCCATCACACATTAATCAAACCAGACACACAGATCATAAAAATGCACGACAGCCTTGATGTAGCGCTTTTCTCACCACCTCGCAATGAATAGCACTCTCCAAATTAAACGAGTTTCTTTTAAAGACCAGAAGTCAATTAATGTTTAATTTGACTGCAAATTAAACACTGAGAAAACAGGAGCTTTTCTATTAGATTAATTTCAGTCTGTTTCAGGGGAACATTACACCAATCGTGCCGCTTACCCTCACCTTCCATTTGGGCTGCACTTTTCTTTCAAAATGATTAATTCATGAATGGATGACTGCACAGGCCTGGCGAGCAAGTTTTCTTTCACACCACTAACAAAATCTACCTGATTTTACCATTGAATGAATCCAATGGAATACATAACAATTGTTAACTCGGCATCAATTTGTTAGTTTCATCAGTCACATGAATTAAGATGGCCTTTAAATGGTAGATCCACTACCATCTACCATTTGTATAGTGCTTTACCAAGTCCAAAAGATGGAACATTCAGTCATTCACCCACTGATGGTGGTAAACTACATTGTAGCCCCAATGGGCAGCCCAACAAAAGAAAGGCTGCCATGTCCTGGAGCCACCAGGCCCTCTGACAACCACCAGCAGGCAAACTTGGTAAAGTGTCTTGCCCGAGAACACGAAGACTAAAATAGATGGAGCAGGGGTTCAAACCTGCAATCCACCAGTTACAGGACAAAATCCTCCCACTGTTGCACCTATGATCAAGGGCTCAAGCTTAAAAATATTTTTTCAAAATGGTCAAATTTATAAGAACAAGGTAAAAGCTAAATTTGTTTAGTCATTGGGAAGCTTCTGGTAAATTATAAAGAAATTATAAAGTTTATTTATATTGGATTGTTGCATGAACAACCAACCTTTTTGGCATAATTCACAAATTTTCAATGGAGATCAGTCAAACCAATAGTGCTAAGCAACAATCCGGAAACCAGAATACTCAATGCTAATCATAAACTGAAAGATGCTGAAACACAAGGGTAACACCACCACCAACTGAGATGGAGTTGACCAAGAATGATCCTCCTGCCCTAAAATCAACACCTTCAAGCTTGACAAAAACTTGAAATTACACTTGTATACAATCCAAATAACTCCAAGAGACCACCTTTATGGTCATTGGAGACAAAGTTTGAGGTATCTGACCACAACGACAAGCAATTTGTTGAGAGATTTCAAGTTAAGCCTAATAGGCCATAAAACTTTACCATTTACTATGTACGTTATATCCAAGACGGTCTGAAAATCTTTAAGATTGACCTTGTATAAATGAGAGTTAATCCACAATAATTTCACCCAATTATTGTTTATTTTAAGATGGACACTGTGAAAAAGACACCACCTTAAAGCCACGATAACATAAGTCACTAATAAACATGAGTGAATATATATTTTCACTCTCAACTATCATTTTTCAAAAGGCAGTGAGCATATTGAGATTTTTACATAATTTCTGACACTTATTTATCCAAACAAACTCTGGAGATAGCATTAGAAAAAACATCAGCAACTTCTTGGCTGGTTTATATATACTGGTTCCTTTCAAGGGCTTTAAATTATCTACATTTAATATGCTTCAGTCACCTTTATGCATCAGGAGGAGTTATCTTGCGAAACTTTTACCACTTTCTTCATGCTCCTGTATGATGAAAATAATGCTTTGAATTAAATTGAATTCAAAGCTAATATCTTGCCAATGGAATTCTACCGATATTGCAAATTAAAAAGCAGAATTACATTGCAAGGAAGAAAACTAACAATTTAATCTTTGCTGAATGACTAAATCCAACAAAGATTCAATGATGACCTCAAACCTGTAGAATGATGTTCCCAGACTCAAAGAAAAGGTTCCTCTAATTTGTTTCTCAATATGGTGAAGCCTGCAAAGATGTTTGTTAGGCAGCAACATGTTCATAAAAACATAAAAATCCAATTTAGTAAAAAAGATTTATCTAAATAACTACCAAAAACAGTCAGAAATGTCTATTACTAAACATCCCTGTGCGATGCAAGATATCCCAGATAGCATGAATGTCCTTAAAAAGCAAAAACTTCATTTGCTTTTTCATTAAGTATGAAATTGATGGCTGTCGTTAAGGGTCAGACAATATTCCGGAGTTTTACACAGGTTAAAAACATACAGTGCTGAACATATCAGCTGGGCACAAAATACCCTTCTGTGTTCACTGTCACCTCCTGGTACCTTCACGCTCTGTGGATATATCTGAGAAGAAGGGAGGGAGGAGGGCAGGCAGGGGAGAGCCAGAAACCAGTGGCTGAGGCCGAGGAGCCTGGATAAATTAGCCAAACCACTTAGGTGATTTCAACTAAAATTAGCAGTGCTGCCTGTGGGCTCCATCAATTTTGAACTTGCTCAAACTCTGACAAGCATGGGGGAACTTTTTCCCCCCTTGGCCTCTATCGAGAAGCCCCCCTCTGCCTGGCTTGCTCTCTTTTTTCCTTGTACCCTGTGCTCTGCTTTCCCTCTGCATTTTACTACAGGGATCTTCAATTAGGCCTCTTAACCACTTTGCATAATGAGTACCACACATGATAAAATATTATTCCCTAATTCTTACCTTATCTACAACAGTGTAATAAGTACTGTTAACCACAACAAGAAAAAAAATTATCTACAACCAAGATGTAGGTACAATATAATTATAAGGCTGTTTTTATTCAACCTTAAGTTTACAGTCAATGGTGATTAAAAAAAAATGGTATGGTATTAATTTTTAAGATCCACACTAAATTTCTAGCTTCATGGTTAAAAGTTAATATAAAATAGCATATCAGCAGAGCGGTTTCTTCCTCACAAAAAATCTTAAATACAATGAAAGTAAACTGCAAAGGGCTTTTTTAAAAGTTATTCTGCAAAGGTGACATGGGCAACACTTTCTTTTTACATTTATTTTAACAAGACAATTTTATGTTTTGCTGCGAATGTGGCTTTTCCGCAATGTGTATTCAGCGGATTTGGATATTTATTTTATAAATAATTAAAATTATAGTACGGATAATATAAGCGTACACTTCATATCAACAATGAATTTTAAATCTTTTTATGCCAAGGTTAAATATATGCTTTTTAAGGGAACTTCATGTCATTTTAATGCTTAGAATTTAGAAATAGCAGTTATTAATAAGAGTTAAGAATTTTGATTTTAAAGAAATAAAAGTCTTCAAAAAAAGTATTTCCATTGAAACATGTTTCCTAATAAATTGCGCAATTCAGAAAGTTGTAGTCAAAGACCTTTCAAAAGACTGATGCACAAACTCAGACATACAATACATCTATGTGTGCGTCAAAGAGTCATTGGATTAAGAGTCAACTTAATTCAATGACCAATCACATCCATGAATGTTTCAGTACTGCTTTAAATGGGCAGACTCACAGTTGCGAAAGAAAAACTTTTAAACTCCATTCATTTCTTAGTAATAATTACCTTTTACTGTATAATTAATGCATTTGTCATTAATCAATCTGCATCTCACTACGTCACATTAATATTCAAATAAAGTCCCAGAATTAAAAACAATAGATAAAACTATTTCTTTTACATTGCGTAAACTTGTATACTGCTTGAGCCCATAAAAAGGCAAATGGAAACAAAGACAAATGGGATAAAGAATTTGATTAAACCACCCAAGTAGACTAGCGTACCTGATCCTTTAAATCACTGTAAATGAAGACACTCAGAGACCTGAGTGCTGCAGAAACTCTTTGCTTATTGTCATTAAAACTGGTTGTCACACAAATCCAAGTGTCTGAGTTTTAATTCTTAACAGTGAGTTCTAAATCATCTCACTCAGAGATTACTTATCCTTCCATTTGTTCACTTAACAGGAGCAGTGTTCCAATTAAAATATCTTATGCAAATGAATCGAATTTGTGATAAAGGTTCTGGTGACAACTGACTGTAGAGAAATCTGACAATAACGCAAATAAATATAACGGTTACATCAACATCCATCGATTTGACCTTTGTTATTTATCAGGTCACTTTTGGTTATAAAAAGAGCAAAGCTTTGAAAAACTATACTTTATGAATTGTCAAACCCTGATTACCAGAGTTTAACAGTGTCAGTTCTACATTACACTCTCTCAAAAAAACAGTGGGTTTAGATGGTACTAGTTTTAATACATGTCTTTATGATCTAGATGAAGATGTTCTGTTTTATTTAGTTGTATAACAAGGCAGTGAAAGCTGCTTACTCATATTAAAACAAACTACTGAACAATCTGACTGATACTTCACAATGAAGTTACGGTTCAGTGGTAAAGTTTTGCACTCCGTCTTTTTCTGATAAATATTTTTTTCCCAATTATGTGAGACATTTATGTTTGAAACAAGCTAACTATGTTAGCGTTAATCTCAAGCTAACATAGAAAATCTTGAAATCTGTCAGAAACAAACTTTTTTAATAGCTCTGTTGGACTACAAAGTGATCTTCAATAGCCAGTAAAACAAAACAGAATAAAACAGTCAAAAAACATTTATGAATTTAATATCCTAATCTAGTACCTGAAGATAAATCTTCCAAACATGCAAAGAGGTTAACATTTCTCAACTCCCTCCAGTGAAATAACTTATTTGCTCAAACGTTACATGAATTAATTTATCCTCAACCTATGTCGGCTGGTAAAAATGTATGCAGACAAATATTCTCATGTCTTTTGGGAATGTCTAGCGGAGGACATTTCTCTGGGAATATGGAACATTCTTTATTCGGCATAACAGCTCCTGCAAACCTATTGTTTGCAGCTGACACAGTGCTCCGTGGAAGCATGTCAGCTCTTATATCAAATTTGCCATTCTGACCTCCGCCCTAGTTTCAAATGAAGGCGGGGAGAAGAAGTGCATGTGAAACAGACTTGGAGAGTTTTAGGGTGAATGAATGCAAGAGAAGTTATAGA
Organism: Girardinus metallicus; assembly: GCA_903067095.1. Lineage (NCBI taxonomy): Eukaryota > Metazoa > Chordata > Actinopteri > Cyprinodontiformes > Poeciliidae > Girardinus > Girardinus metallicus. The sequence continues at coordinate 31,765 of CAEGAE010085516.1, read as the reverse complement.
GAGAAGCGTTCCAAGGACAAGACTAACTTCCTAATGAAGTCTCCAGGAGCTGGAGAGTAGTTCACCACAGCGGAGGAGGGCAACAAGAACAACAGCTCCCTCTGGGGTGAAAAGACAGGGCAATGGTCAAGGGTAACAGAGAGATAAATAACTAGATAAATGACAGCTTTGTGCATCCATTAACTTTATAAATGAAGCATCAGATCCTACTGTGCTCACATTGTCGATGTACCAACCAATTCTTCACTTCAATGTGCCTTTGGCTGCATTTTTTCCCTCATTGTTATTGCTTAAATCATTAACAATAAATTCAAACTAGACCAAAAATAAAATGCAATGTATACCACAGACGTTCTCCAAAGATGCAAAAACAACTGTGGCTCAAATATTACAATCCATTACAATCATTATTTAATCTCAAACTAAGATATACCAACTGAACACAAAGATTCACTCACCTGGTGTGTTTGAAACTGACAGTTTGAGCTACTCGGTAAAAACTTTGTCAACAATCATCTGACTGTTTGGGGGTCATTCTGAAGGCATTGAAATTACATTCCAACATAGTCAGTTAATACTTGAATATGAAAACATTAGACAAAATGGGAATATCCCAGCAAAAGTACAATTTCCCATTCCTGACTGAATTCTACACCACTGATTCAATTTAGTTAAATTCAATTCAGTTTATTTAGACAGCGCCAATTCACAACAATTCTAGTACATGGAATGGTAACATCAAAAGCAATCCAAAGACATCACAGCAACAAAATTTGATACGTAATAACCAAAATTACTTCAAATTTATAAAGAATGTTTAGCAAACAAAGTGAAAACAAGACCAAAGCCGAACATAATTCTACACTGCAAGTTAAAACTTCCTGACAAAAATATTTGAAGTTAAAAAGCAAACTTTATTAATATTAGTTGTAACAGTACACTATATTAGCACATGTGGCATTAGATCACCACAAGAAAAGAAATTTAAGTCCAGAGGTAAAAATATCTCACAAATTGCATATAGGTTATTTTCTTTTGTTGTTCCGAATTTTCATGGCTGACAGTAAAAAAAGTTGGTTTTTTTACTGTGTTGGTGTGTTATATTTTCTCACCAGCTCTGCAAGGGAGCAGTATTATAAAAAAATAAACTTTTTTGAGCTCCATGTTATGATATAATACTATTTCCTCATCAAAACCATATCTGCAGAAAACCCATACAAAGCATCTGCAAATGCAAGTTTTGGTACTTGTAATGTGGCCTTCAATCTGTATATGCAACAACTTCTCATTATTTGTCACATTTAAGATTTGTCCATTTTAAATAACCTGTGGAAGCAGTAATCTTGACCTAAGGGGAACCTAAGAAAAGCCTTGACCCTATTGTTATTCCTTGCCTGAAAAGCCCTTAAAATGCCACTATTGCAACACATTTTCCATGTGCCTCCAGATAATCATCAAAAACCTTCTTTTTTTTTTTGGTAAATCATCAAGTTTATTTTTTGAAAATAAAACAAATGACAGACGTTTCAGCCCCATGGCGCTTCATCATGTGGGCAGGATAGCAAAGCCAGGCAGCCTGATGAATGCCAAGCCAAGGCAAGCTGGAGGGAAGTAAAAGACACTCCTCCTCAAAAGCGCCCATCGGCTTTCAAAGACAGCCTTTAATGGGTGCTCATCAAGAGGGTGCAGGGGCCCGCCGATTCCTCCAGAGGAGGGGTGCAAATGGCAGGCCACAATGCTTCAGTGGCAGGATGGAGGCACAAGGCTGTAAAGACGAGCCCCTAGACCCAGTGGTGTATCCGAAAGGAATTGAGCTGCACGTCCCAGGCTTGTCCAACTCCCAGCCCAACTGTCACTGCTGGCAGTCAATTCAGCCCCTTCAAGCACATAATCTGTGCTCGTATGGCTGTTAAACACCACACGCTTCAGTCCTTCATTCATTTACTGCCATGGCATTGTTGAGTCTGCTGTCTTTGTATTATTGAGCCATGTAAGGATTTGGAAGGAAAACCCTTTCTCAGCATATGCTCTACTGATCAGCAGCAAGGCAATACGAGCGCAAGCAAAAAAAGATTCTGTGAATATTTAGAAATAGATCATCATTCATACCTGGAGTGAGTTGGGTTAAATCACTTTGCTATATTTGTTTTGTTGCACTGTAAATATACAGGGAAGATCTGTGTGTACTAGGAAGACCAAAGGTACACCGACTGATTTCTTTCAAGTTGGAGACAAGAATCGTTGCAGTAATCTGAGTGAACACAGTGGGTCTTAGGTGGCAAGGTGCCATGCTGGAGTTTCCCACTTACCGCTATCTCTCCTTGTGACAGAGTGATAATGTCACATGGGCGTAGGTGAGCAAAAAATGGCAGGCTGCTTGATCCTGAGCCAGCTCTTTTAATTGTCTAAAACAAAGTAATTTCAGAACAGTGTGGGGGGGCACAAAAGGGTAAATGATTGGACAGAAGGTCATTCCTTCTCTCTTACTCTGCTGTGTGCCATCCACTGACATTCCCAGCATGTGCTACAGTTAATACCGAGATCTATTATACACTATCTTTTCACCATCTGCTTCACACACCGATAACCTGAGCTGGACGACTCATTCGGCTGAATTAGCAAAGGGACATTTTAATAACATTTTTCTTTTCGCCACACCATCATTTTGAGGGTGTAATTGTAGACTTTGTTAGAAGGAGGTAATGAGAAATTGAGATGTGACTAATAGGTGGAAAATTATAACAAAAGTGATGTAACCATTGAATTTTAGAAAAGCCCCAACAGCTATGATTTTTTTCAATAGCAGAAGTGGAAGAATGCAAAAAAAAATATCTAAAAATTACTCCAAGACTTATTTCAACTTTTGCTTTTTTTTTCTCAGTATAATTTCACATATTTGAAAAATACAACAAAAGCTGGCGTTTATAGTTGTAGACAAATTGGTTAATTGATATATTTGTTAAATTGGACAAATTGGTTAAAAATCCTAAGAAAAGAAAATATTCATTAGGAAGGAAATACATATTGGGGTTGAATAGAGATACTGTATTAATCAGAGGCAGTACTTGAATGGACACTTCCCTGAGTGAGATCCTCCTGGACTCAAAAAGGTTATAGTAATACAATATTGACAATAGATGTAGTTCTTATTTTAAGACTTTTTTTTTCAAAAGCCCAAACATCTTTGAAGAATTGGTGACCGGTTCAGAATAATTCAGACCAAATTGGTCTGAGTTATCTGTATTAGCAGCTTAGCACCCTAGGTGAAGAGCCATATCACCTGTATAATAAATCACTACATATGTGAATATATGTAGAAGTTTTCCTTGTAGTGGTACAATTTTCCTTTACAAAATAGCTCAAATTAAGTCAGATTGAATGAGTGAACCATGCATTTTGTTGGATGGTTCACTCATGTTGGAAACTGAGGATACTGTTGCTAAAACTAATCCTGTTTCAGATTTTTTTAAATTCTCGCCTTGCTGTGTTTCTTGGGTTTATTGGGCTGTTTGTTCAATAATTGTTGGATTTTTGTTACAGGTATCGGAGCAAATAGAGGTGAATACTAATCCGGATATTTATCTGAAATATTTTTCTTTGCCTAGAAATATTTTTATTTACCTTGGCAGATAGACATTAAAAGCATCAGAGACAACAAATCTTAACAAGGGGCTTAGGACTTTTTTCCAAGCGAACGGACAGCGTTTTATCAACGCATGTGTTTGCCTTTAGCCATGTTCATGTTTCTGAGCATGCATTCAAGTGTGCCCGGGTGTGTGTGCGTGCGCATGACTGTGTGGGAGACACGGAGACATGATGCACCTGTGCTAAACAAATGACCCCCATGCCTGTGTGAGTTTTTCCCAGGTGAGGCTGATGCATGGATCATGTGCTGCCGTGCGCTCTGGGCCACGTTGGCTCAGTCTTCCTGGGATCGTCTCTGAATGTGGCCCTGAATTTGCACTGAGTAAAGGAACGGTTCACCTCCTCAACAAATCCTTTACATCATTTGAGTTGGCAAGCAGACGAGTGTGCTGGACCAGCCTCCTTCAGGCACAAATCAGGTGTTATCTGCCTGACTCTGGACACCACCATCAATCTCTCCTGTCCAATGTTCTTTGTCTGGAGTCACACCTACATCACATGATACATGGCCTTAACAACATGCATATGAGATGCGTGATCAGGTCTGTCAAAGTTTAGCTATGTTGTGCTAATGTGGGAAATCAAGCCGAGTGCTTTTGTAAGATTACCCAACTAGTTTCATCTCTCAGCTACTAAATGCCAGTCTGGCAAAATTTAATGAGATCACAAAGAGCAAATATCAGTGGAAATAAAATGCAAACACATCAGTAAACTCAATGCTTTATTTTTCCCTTAATGGAACATAATAGTAAATATTATTTTAAAATGTTAAGTTAACTAATAGGATTCAAATGAGTTCATTTATTTTGTTACATGTGAAAATAGCACTTTCTCTTCATGTTTTGACCATATTATTTTGAATGTCAATCACCAGTCTCTTGCAGTTTCAGGAATCATTCAAAATTCAACAGCAATGCTTTTAACAGATTTAGGCAGACAAAACACTATAGTTGAACATGTAATGTAGGTCTTTCCACTGGTTACCTGCTAGGTGAAGAGTGGAGCTGATGATTTCAAACAACTTTTGAAGGCAAAGAGAGGTCTAGCCCCAAGCTATACAGCACATCTTAAAGTTCTCTGAGAATTTGCCTGCAGCCTTAGTTTCAAGCTGTGGCAAATGTTTCTGCGTTTTAGGCCAAAGATGATCAAGTATTTAAGGGAATAGTTTTGATTTTTGGAAGTGTGGAGTTGCTCTCTGCATCAGTTTCTAGCCTGCACTACATACTACTCTCAATAACCAGAGTTTGAAGAAACAGAAAGATTTTCACTTGGGAGACAAGATGGCAGCTGGTCAGAGTGAGGCAGGTCTAAAACATATTCTAAAACATCTATGTTGCCATGCCTCTGTTGTTTATTTAAGGAAATATTATAAAACCTAGACAGTTATTCAGTTATTCATTTAGACAATCAACAGCAGTTAGTCTGGTCACCTGAGCAAAATAATGAGCAAATGCAAAAGGTTTTCCAACTTGCGAATGCAATACAGTTAAGTTGGAAATAAGAATTTAAAGATTTGTGTTCCAATATGAGAAGCAAATTAATCATATCAGCTCCAATAGGTGGCACAAGGTTTAAAAAGCAGTTAAGAAAATGAATCTGAAATCTTCCCCAAAATTCTAAAGAAAATTTTAAAAAGTAAAAAAAAAGGTAACACTTTATTTGACAGGTTGTGAATAAGACTGTCATGACACCGTCATAAACATGACATAACACCTGTCGTGAACACGAGTAAGTCTTCATGAATATTTACGGCTGTTGTAATAAAGTGTCATTCAGTAAATAATGACACTTTTAATACAAAGTTGACATTATTCAAAATGTCTTTGTTATGACAACTTGACATTAACCAAGAAATCATGATCTGACATAAATTTGTTATAAAAGTATTACTGATTAAACTTTACCTTTAATAACATAAAAGCTACATAATTTTTAAAGTGTAATCAGTAATATTTTTATAACAAATTCATGTCACATCATGGTAAATGTTAAGTTGTCATAACGAAGACATTTTCGTCTAGGTTAATGACAAGTTGTCATAACAGACATTTTGAATAATGTCAACAGTCATAAACATTCATGAAGACTTATTCATGTTCATGACAGGTGTTATGTCATGTTTATGACGGTGTCATGACAGTCTTATTCACAACCCGTCAAATAAAGTGTTACCAAAAAATAAATAAATTGTAGAAAGTATTGAGGAACACCTGGATTGTATGACAATATGATCGGTGCATAATTAATAATAACTTGAATTTGGTTCAATTACAAGAACGCAAATTTCCACCCGTCCCTAGCAGAGATTAAGAGGGTCCTTTAGAAGACACTTTGGCCCTCAGCCAGCAAGCAGAACCCAAACATAGCAAGTGGGGCAAGCAGAAATTAATTACCATCACAAGCCACAATCGTTTAACCCTGAAAAACATTAGATTAATATTGCAAACATTTTTAGTCACATAAGAGAGGAAAATGTTAAGGAGATGGAAGAAATGAATAGTAAGTCAAAATATATTTACAGAAACATCAAAACAAAATCACAAACATCTTTTCCTTTGATTTTTTATCTTTAATAAACCGATACATTTTCTGAAAATGTGGCCGTCTTGAGCATATAAACAATAATCCACAAAGAAATAAAGCTTCCGATATGGAAATCAAATCGACTAAGTGCCAACCAAGTCCATCAAAAATCGAAAGTTTGTAATCTGTACATAGTGCAGTCTACAAGAAATGTCGACCACAAGATTTAATCTTCCTATTTCTGTGTCCTGTCTATTTTGGTCTGTCACATAAAAATAGGCTTTTAACAACCCAGCCCGGCATTAATTATTGCCTCTTACGCACTAAATTACTGAATAAAGCTGCAAATATTGATTGATCAGACAGCAGATATTTGTCAGCGAGTATGGATAGCAGACTCACACATGGCAAAGAGTGAGTCTCACACATGGCAAAGAGCGAGTCCGTCTTTCAATCACTGTCAGAAAGCAGTGCAGCAGTGCTGCACTGATTGAGCCCCATCGTATCACACTCATTCTCTTGCTATGCCTCCTAAAGTAATCAGTTCTTACACACAAGAAGCAAATATTCATTAGTGACTTATTCATATTCAAAAGCTGCCTTGTAAAAGCAACAAAGGAGCAGAATTGTCACTGACAAGTGCCTAACAATGTTTCTGTGACATGCTATGTGAGCTATGAACAATTGTGATAATCTTCTATTATCTTATCAAGTAAGAGTTGCTGTGAAGTAATCTGAATGGCCAGCTAGATTTCTTAACATTCAACTGTTAATCTAAAAAAGACATTTTTTTTACATGAAACCTAAAAATATTAAGAATTAATATTTGCTGGGGTACTCTAAGCTTTTGGCCCTTAAAACTAGTCAGATAAAATTCAAAAAATGAGAGAAAAAGATGGGCTGCAAAGTTAATAATTAGTTAGTTCTCTGCTCAAATAAATTCTGTCCAACCTCACCAGATTTTAATCAAAGGCTGAAAATAGTAGCTGATTGTAATCTGCACTCAGAAGTCACCAGGGGTGTTTGAAGAGCCCGACAAGCCTGAGAGTGGAGCTAATTCGATTAAGTGCCGGCAGTACCTGGAGGGGACGGATCTGTATCTCCCTCTTTTTTATTTATGAGATTAAGTTGCGCTTGTTATTCCAATATAAATAATCAAGCCATCAGAAATGATACTCTTTTTCAACTTGTATCTTTTCTCCTCTGCATCCAAAAAATAAAAATATTTGGTAGATAAACTTTGTGAGATTAATACGATTAATAACTAATACTACAAAATCTAGGAAAACCTCTTGAAATTTCTAAAATGTAAAAAAGTTTACATAAATCTATAGATGTATATATTTTTTTAAATAATAAAATGGAAAAGTTCAGATGAAAAATATAGCACAAACAGACCCTTTGGAACTTCCTGTTAGCACTCTTATTATAAGGATTTGGTTTTCTCTGTGTTGATTTGAGTTTTTTTCTCTGTGTCTAGTGAGTCTCCATGTGTTCCTCTCTACCCTTGATTGTTCCCAGGTGTGTCTTGTTCCCTGATTACCCTCTGTGTATTTAAGGTCACCTGTTGTCTCTGTCTGTTGTCGGATCCTTGTCATACTGGTTGTGTTTCTGTCCGTCTCGGCCGCATCTCACGATGCTGCGTATCTCCAGTTTGTGAGCTTAGCCCTCTGCCTGATTGTGCGGCCTGGTTGTGGAACCTGTTGTGGATTTATTTTTCATTAAAATCATCATTTTCATCTTTCTACCTGGGTCCTCAGCGTCTGCCTCTCATCTCGCCAACCGCACTTCATGACACTTATATTTTCCAATAATATCCTATATTTAATTAAACTCTGAAAAGTCATGAGTGCAGACATCAGTAAATTATTTTAATATTTAAAATAGAGAAGAAGAATATGGCTTGTTCTGCTTTGTTCCAGATCTTTCTCTGCTGTATGAAACAGATGTGATATTCCTCCATTTTCCTTTAAAGAAAGACGGAGAGCCATTTAGAAAGCTCCACTGAGCTTTTTTTAATTTTATCCGTCTTTGCATCAGCTTCGACCAGCTTACTTGTCCTTGCAGAATAAAAACAAGAACAAATTGATTTTGAAACAAAGTGACATCTTGTTACAATAATTTTGAGTAAAATGCAAAGAAAAAGCTTAAGTATATTTGAACTTTATGCTGTTCAAAACTGCAACTAAAATGTTTTAGACATTGCAATCACAAAAGCCATTTAAAGAAACCACTTTGAATTTCATTCTTGAGAAATTTATAAGATTTAGTTAATATCTAGACAGTTCACAATTGACTGATGTCACTGAATATTTTTTCTAATTACACTTTTAGCAACAATGAACTAGGTAATCTGTGAGAAATAAGTTACATATACTCCATATTTAAATTTTAGCTAAATTAAATGACACTTGACTGCAGTCTTTCAAAATCATGAATAAATTGTCTTTATCTGACACTTTAATTTATTATATCTACGTAATTATGTTGCGTGCTACTTTGCTGATAAAATTTAGTTTAAGTGTAATTAGCTTATTTACTGTAATTGTACAACAAAAAATAGAATAATTTAAATATTGGAAAAAAAAATAGGCACTTTCCAAAAAATATAAATGTACAAATTATAAACAAAAACATATTAAGAAAACTTACTTGTGCCATTTTTCCAGAGTTACTACGTGCCTCTTGGCTACTTTTCTGAAGGAGACTGAATACAAACACACAAAAGCCCATTATCCTGTTTGTATTCTATAGATTTTCATTTTTTATGTTGTATAGCCTTTTGTACTTTTGTGTCAAAAGTAAGGAGCAATTTGTGGTGGCCTATTACATAAAATGCAAATAAACCACATTAATGATTTTAATTGTAGCCTGAAAAATGTGGAAATGTTAATGAGGTATAAATACTTTTTGCAAAGAAAACCACTGTGTATGGTTTTTCTAAGGGTGCATACACTGTCTGGGTTTAAGATAATGACTTTTGATAAATTGTGTCAAGCAGCATGAACATGCATTTAGTTTCTGTCGTTTAAAGCCAAAAGAAAGATAGTTTGAAAGATACTGTTGGGTCAAACTTCCTGTCCACTAGGATTTTCCATGTGAGGGGGCTTACCTCCTCTCTCAAGGGGCTTTCCACCACCCACAATAGAGGAAACGTGAAAGGCCTGGCACTTGATGTGACATAAGAAACCCTCAGAGCAATCCCTTATACTGCTCTCGCTACTTCTTTCCCTTTCGTCCTCTTCTGAGGAATCCATTTCATATCAGAGAGCCACAGAGCTGCGTGAAGCCAACCAGTACTTAGGTCACAGTGTACCACATTAAATTTAGACTCCTTTAACGCTCTCCAATAATGCATCTGGAGTAGTTCCGGTCAAAACTATTCAAATTTTTCCTATCTAAGATTCAAACTTCTGTAAATGGGCCACAGATCTAAGCCTTCAATCACCACTGGAGATTTCAAATCAAATCTGGTGTCTGTCACAAGTTGAAATTTCCTCGCCAGCCCCAGTTAAGTCACTGGTGATTCAAACTCCAAAATAAACTGTCCCAGTGGGATCAAACTTCCGTCACTGATGTCAGTTAAGTTTCTTGAGTTTGTTTAATTAGCACTGCCTGATAGAGGTTACACTCTAGTTTGTTCAAGCTTCACCTAAAATAAATCCAAACAAATGTTCTCCTCGTTTAAAGTTTGAGTAAAGGTATATTTCTATCAGACTGGTTTTCGTATATATAATATGTTGCAAAAGTATCCATAAAAACTTTTTGTATCGAAGAGTGTGGCAGAAAATGGTGTGTGAAATGGAAGGAACGTAAATGGTTTTCAAAATTTGCTACAAATTTTGAAAACTTGGAAATAGGCTGTATGCCTTGGTACTCACAGCCTACTGTTGACCAACTTTACACATTCAGAGGTCAGAGATGTGCCTCTTTTCAAAGTAGCTTATGATCAGCCAGCTTGTGTCTTCAGTGCATTAGAACAATTTTCAAGACTTGCAAAATAGTCTCAGCGGCGGTGTAGAGAGACTGAGCCGTTAGAACATGAATGTTCTTTGATCTTAACCATTTAATTAAAGGTGTGGCTTAACGAGTAAGATCATTAGTGTCAAGTCTCAAGTCATTTACCGTTCGTCCAAGAAAAGCGGTTTTGTCATTCATCACTGTTGCTTGCGGATGTTGCTTGTTCGTCAAATTTATGGGTGTACCAGAAATGTAAAAGTCCTGTTCGGGACTTTTGTGTGTAAAAATGAAAAATGCATGCAAAAATGTTTGTATTAAAAATTTTAACACTATGTAATTAATTAATTAAAATTAATGTGTTAAAGTCCCAGCCCTATTCATAACAATTTTGTTTAATAATGTTCCCTAACATTAGTGAACAACTTTTGAGGACTTTGTAAATTGGCTACATTCATACAGAAATTACACTCAGGAGAGTAAAAGTTAGATAATTTCTCTATCACAAATTCTAACAAAAATCAACTGAAGTGAGAAGAAATCGTTATAGACTTTTGCAAGGTAGGTTATAATGAAACGGACAACAAATAGCTTTGTAATATAGCTGCAAAAAGTCCCCCATTTCAATCATGGCCTGATTAAAAGCACATGGATGTCATTTGAATGTTGGTAAATTAAGTTTTCTGCATCACATTGCACAAGATATAGATGCTAGAAATTTTAACAAATTATACATTAAAGGAAACAGTCACATGTTATTTGATAAAATTGGTCTAAAAGTTTATAGAATCCCTCATGGGTCGAATACAGAACTCAAACAATTGTTTCTTGCAGATGGTAAGCAACAACATGTTGGTGTAAAGTGTAAAAAGCATAACATAAGTCTTTTAGTATTTTTATGAGTCAAGGGCAACCAGTTAAATTTTTCTAAAGCATTTTGTTCATTTTATGAAGTCTTTTCATGCGGCTTCCCTTGTACCAAACACTTTAACAACTCCCACATCCTAACTCATTGAATAGATTTCAATCTCCTAGCACGAGAGAAAGATCAAATGCTCTACTCTCAATAATAGATAAAAAAAAGTGTTAAACTCCCGCCTGTTCCTCCAGGGGCCAACCCTCTAATGTTAAACCAAAATAAAAGTTGCCTGACTAACCTAACAGAACAAAACTTACTCATCCCTGACTTTCCTAGTCTCAATGCTTGAGGTCAAAAGTTTATTTTCAGGTAAAGTTGAATGCTACTAAAAGATATTTCTGGTACAGTATATATTTGCTTTACTAGCCCCATTTTCCTATTTTTTAAAAGGCACTACACCTTTATCTATAGCTTGTAAAATGTTACACTAAAAACATAGTTTAACCAAGTAGCAAATGCAATTAATATATGTTACATATTAATTTTCCCCAGTGTTTTAAATTATGCATTTCTGATGTATTGTGCATTTCTAGTTCTTCTTACATTATGTTTCTTTTATAAGAGACAAAGAAAACAGTGCCATTAAATTTGTTTGAAATACATGTGTTTCACTATTTTCTGAAATTATGAGTCAAATCAATCAATATAAATATTCACAATTGAAAGCCTTACAGTCATTTGGAGAAATTCACTGATACAAAACTAGCAATTCCTCTGTATTAAGAATTTTGTACAAGTGGAGAATATTCAAAACAACTGCGATCATTCTCTGATCTGGACATCCAAACATAAGCTTCTCAGAAAGCAGAGCGTAAATTGCCACAAGAAGTTTTGTAAAACCCCAAATGTAATTAGGTGACCTGTAATAGGCTTTTGCCACTGTTTCTTAAAATGTGCATGCATGCAAAAAAACAAAAAAAAAAAAAAACTGCACTATTCTTATGTAACTGGGATGTGTGCATGTAGGTGTGATCTCAATGAAAAACATGAACAACAGATTAAAATTTCTCAGAAACAAGACGATAAAATGTAATAATGTTCTTTGGCCTGATGAATCTAAAATTAAAGTATTAGGACATGTCTTGCATAAGCAAACCTCATACCAACACTAAAGCATAGAGGCGGAAATGTCATGGTTTGGGGATTCTCAGCTCACCATCACAACTGTCTCCATAAAATCGACCAACATTTGAAGAAATGTGAGATCTTGATCTCACTGAAATGCTGCAGGGTAAAATGAAACAGGTTGTACATCTCAGCCAGATGTTTGACTCTGAGTGGGGCAGATTTTCTTGAGGGGTGGCTACAAAAAACGTCTCACAGAAGTAATTTCAAACAAAATAGCTATTAGGTATGGTATTTTTACATCTTCCTTAGGTAATATACATTTTTATAAAATGATTTTGCTTAAGTAAATCAAAGTTTATTTCCGGTGTTTAAATGTAATGTATATTAATTTGGGCTTCCTTATTTCTGACAGTACATGTGACAGACAAGCTGTAATTATAAATACATAACTAATGAAACCAGTCAATTTTGCATTAATATCCACAAATCCATAATAAAATTACATAAATCTTAACAGTGAGGAAAATATCTTAACTGGTGAATTTTATATGTGAGGAGCAGGTTGCATACATTGGTGCGTATGTTTTTTTTCTCATTAAACATAAAATCTGAGGAACACAAATTTTAAACATGTTGCATTGATTGCTACACAAAAGTTCAGGCATGTGAATAGTTCATTTAGAAACATCACACATAAAAGGTGAGCTAACCAACCACCAACAATTATTATAAGATGCAAGTTTACAATTTACAAAGTAAAGTTAAAAACTGCTAAATGAAAATTTAACAAGATATTAAATATTGCATTCTCCTCTATTAATACAAGAGGAACCAACAGAACTGTACATTTCTATTTAATACCCTATGTTTGTACGTCTTTATAGCAAAAAAACAAAAGTATTGCTACTGATCTACTAAAGTTTCAATCACATGAGGCACAGATAAATACATTAAAAATGTTATTTGACTTTTGAAACCCATAAACAAGGAGACGTTAAGTCAAAGTTTAAATGAGGAGCAGCTGTAACCATTTATGAAGCAGCTCTGTGTGTCAGAGAAGACAAAGGTTGACGGTTAAAATTTAAGTGTCTGACTGGTACAAACAAAAGGAAGCTGATGAAGTTATTACTTGATTTGCTTTTTAGAATTAAAAACACAGGAGGAGGGAAACTTGACCTAACGTAGCACATAATGAAACTTTAAATCCCGGATCTATCCGTGCTGTACATGTAGTTTCCATTCAGAAGCAAGAGAGTCCTAATTTCCAGAATTTGAGAATGCCACAGCCAAAGAAACACTACTGTCCACCTCAGTGGCATGCAGCCTCTACGCCAATGCCCTACTAAGATTTTGTGAAAAAAAAAACTACAAAAACCCTTCAAAGTCCTTGTTGCTTATTCAAATCGTGTCCACAACATCTAAATAAAAAATAAATTATGTCACGCCAGCTGAGAGCTCTAATTTTGCATCCCCAAAATAAGACTGCAGGATAAAGTCTGGTAAAGCGATCATTAAAAAGGAGAAATAATATTTTTATACTGCGGCATCAGGTGTTATTTTCATACTATGCATGCAAATCCCAAAACATCTTTCCTTTTTTTTATTTCAGGCAGGCAAAAACTCTTGACAGGATTTTAAAAAGCAGCAAATGGCATAATCAGAAGACAGCAGGTATCTCGCGCAATTTTTTTTTTTACGAAATCTATAAATATATCACTAGGCCAAACAAAAACAAACTGCTGCTAAAAGAATTATGCCAAACTATCTACATATTTTAATGCCTTTAAAATAAACCTTTTTACTTCCTTATTAGGTATACAACTGCACACAAATGCAAATTTTCAGCACTGTGTGTTTAACACAAACTCCCTCTAAATGAACAACTAGACACCAGAGCTACAGCCTAATTTTTGGCTTTATATCAGTTGTGAAATGAGCAAACAGGTGGTTTCATATCTTTACACAGAGTATTACCTTTTACAATCATCTTAAAAATTTGTTCATGAAAGTCTAAGGTGGTGTGCCTGAAAAGGCTTGGATGTCGAGTCTAGAACTGTAGTCCCAAAAAATATTTTACAAGTACTGCATATTTCCATGCTGTCCTACATTTGACGCCTCTTTTTCCAAAAACTGCAGTAATGTCCTACTATTAGAACATTGTAACAATGAATCATGGGTAAGTAAATACTAAAAGCCCAGGCTACCTTATTTTGGAAACAAATCCTATCTAAACCTGATGTTGATGTTGGTTTAGTCAGCTACTAACTATTTTTATTTGTCATGCGGTGTCCTGCAGAGAACAGGCTCATATGTTGGTATTGATTGTGTTGGGAATAAATTGATCAACTTACTAAAAGCTAGGAAAAATAGTAGAACTTGTGGTTGAGAATTTTAAGAATTTAAGCTTCTATGTAGCTTTAGCAGGTTAAGCGTCAGTGCTAACACAAGAATGTTACACGAGTTTCTTAACACGGATGTTGCCAATTAACAACATATCTTAATTGGCAATGTGATGTGATGGTCAGGCAAGAGGCACATGCCTTTTAAAATGAATATTAAATTCATTTTAAAAGTTTATGTTTTGCTTTAACTAATTTAGCAGTGCTAATACTAAAGTCAAACTTGGTTGCAAATTGAGCGTTTTAAACGTGAGGTAGTCCTTGCTAGTACAATTTGCCTTTTAGCTGTTTATTGTGAGGGGAAAGTCCTACATACAATAAATAGACACAATACAATATATTTAATAATTTTGGATACAACAGATTTAAAAGGTTTATTCGGCTTTTAGTCACAATGTTAAAGCAAAAGTCAAACTAGCTCACAAATGTTTTAAATACCAGTAAACGACACGTATTAGCTGTGGCTGCCAGGGATAAGGTTTATATGCCACCTTCATATAAATAGCTCATATTCTGCTTCAAATATATTCAGCTAAAGTGAAACTTGCTCGTAAGCTGAGCTTCCTAACTGTAAAGCAGCTGTTGCCATTCAACAGTCCATAGCTGGTTGCTTCAGAGCGAGATAAATGCTTCGCATGCCACATCATTAGAATACATTTTTTAAAATGTATCCATAATGTCGTATACCTTTGTCACAACTCATTCCTCTTTTTTTCCCCTTGTCAGCAGAAAGGGTAAATCGACAGGGCAAAATGATCTCAGCAGTTAGATGAGCCCATTTAAAAAGAAAAGGTTGGAATTCTTTGCCAAAAGTGGTAGCGACAAAAAAAAAAAAAGAAAATAAGAAAAACTGACTTGACTTCATCAAAATTAAACAAGTACTGCAGATTGAACAGCAAGGTTTTATACATGAGATATCAAACTAATCCGGAAATTTCAGCAAGCACATTTGACTTTTTGAAGTTTTCAAAAAGTTTTCCTAACACTTATTTGAAGCAATCTCCTTCTCACAGTAGCCAACATACACTCTTAGTCTTTGTAAAAAGGGAGAAATAAACTTTTAGTGAGGTGAGAAAAATATTTCCATAGTGCAGAGGTTGTCTCACTTATTTTTTTTCCCCCCATTCAGCATTACATAACACACCAAAGGCGTTCTTTTTTTCCTGTCTTTCTCTTTCCCAGACGCACTTTAATCCTGTGCATAAAAGGGTGGGGTGAATATGGGTCAGCAGGTTAGGAGTGTCTCAAAGTCAAACTTGTGAAAGAAGAAATCAATCCAGGAAGCTTCCAAAACTACCTGTCTTGGCCTCGCTGTTACATAAGCGCTCAGGCTGCGCGCGCCAGCCCACAAAGTTCCACAGTTTCGCCTTTAAGAGGTGTATTAATAGGCGCTAAGAGTCGAGACCCTTTTTTACGTTTAAATTAAGCAACCGCTGTGATGGGAACTGAGGAGTGGGTGAATACTATTCTTTAAGAGTGAACAAAATCCGCGATCATGATGATGATTCCTGCTCTCGGTTGCGCGCCTCTGTTTATGGCTAAACCTGTTACATAACCAGCTTACATTCCACATTCACCATATCACATTCTAAATATACCCCTCGCGCGCAGCACAGGAGGAGAGTAGACGCATGCAAAACCCGACGTTCAATGAAATAATTGTCCCACCTACACCGCTCGCTTTAGCGCAATGTGAACTCTGCTTGCTGGGAATCAGCAGAGAAATCCTTATTTCTCTGAACTTGGCCGAGCCCGGTTAGTCTGTATACTGGAGACAGTGGAGAGGGGGTGTGGTTAAACATACTGTCTTGTACTGTACAACATGGACGGGACGTGATGGATAAATCATGTAAGAAGAACCAGACTTGTCACAGGCTGGCATATGAGGGCTTGTTCCGCCTTATTGTTAAATCGTATTAGGTTACAAATAATAACAACAATAATATTAATATTAATAATAGAAAAAAATTATGTGAAGCACCTTTCGGTTTGCAACCGTATATAATCCAGCTGCCGGGGCGCCTTTTTATGCACATTGGAACAGCCTAAAAATCAGTGAAAACCCAGCGAGACGACGTTGCGTGAGGCACTGGCTGAGGACACGTCCCTACGACCAAACAGAACGGGGCTGATCGATAAACTAACCCATAGTTTCCCCAAAGTTCACTTTCGACACTTTGACAAAATAGCGCCAGAGCGGGCAGGTTGGCCTGTTCGGGCAGGGGGAGCAGCTCATGTTAGTGGGGTCTGAGTTCCTGGATAATTGATTAATCTTGCAGTCGGAGTAAATGTGACATCTGTGACCGTATCACCCCCCCCATGATTTTGTCTGTCAGTGGAGCAGCGCACACATACATAAACCAGCCAAAGCGCTAATTACAACCAAACTGGTCAAATACCCCCGTTTGCATATAAATATACATTAAAAAAAAAAAAAAAAAGCTACGGGGTGAATTAAAGCAGGGTGCAGTTATTTAGGAGGTTGTGCGATTTGATTTATTTTGAAGTTGGATGAAAATGTGCCTCGATCGGTCCGTGTTCCTCACCCGCCGAAACTGTCAAATTGCTGCTCGCTTACCTCTGTTGGTGCTTGAGCAGGTCTGCTTTCGAACCGGGGCTGGATGGTCCGCTTTCCGGAGCGTCTCCAGGTTTACCGGGGTTTCCCTGACCGGGGTAGCCGGCTCCGAGGCGCTGTTGCCCGGGTCGCTCGCTGGATCTGGAGGGGACTCCATGTTGATTTTTTTCTCTCCTTTTCTCGGCTTCACTGTCAAACTAATGCTAATGCTTCAAACTAATTCTCTGCGATCTTGTGAGCTCCGACACTACGTCCTGCTATCTAATTTAGACTAGAAGTAAGAAATGAGAAATGCGAGTCTGTCTGGTGGTGGGTGTGTAGGTTTGATTGTCCACTAGCAGCGCTAGTGAGAGCTCCAGTCATGCAAGCTTAAGAGGGAGAGGTTGTCAATAGCAGAAGAATAGATGGTAGGCCTGAAAGTAATCCAAGCTGATCGACCCTGTGCAGTTTTACATGAGAACTGGGGTAATTTAATGCAACGCAGCCCTCACCAAAGAATGCATGCATTTAGATATTAAATCAATCAAGAGATGACACTTTTTTGCTTGCACTACACAGTCCTCTTACGTTTGAAACTTAAAGTTGCTCCAAACTATCACAAAACACCATTACAGAATTATTGCAAGATTAAAAACATTCACTTTAAACACTACACTGTATGTCGAGCTACAACATCAGTGATGTTTTGCAAAAACTACACTGTAAATCATTTATTAGCTCTATCTTTGTATTTCTTGTCAAAGTTTTTGTAGCTAGGAACATCTCATCTGCAAAATTAGCCAAAAGCTGCAGAAGTGCATGAAATATTCACTGCAAATTCCTTTAGTGGGGATTGCCTTTGCAGGCTGAGCCTCACTACAGCAGTCTGCAGGCTTCTTTCTCTCAGACATGAAACTGCCCATCCTAATGCCCAAGAATTCAAACGGGACTAGTCAGTAGTCAGTTCATTATTTTCATCAAAAATCACCATCATCCTAATCTCCAACATCCACGGGTGGGAGGAGCGGACTGCATATATGAGTAGTCTGCAGGAGCTGATGAAAGAACTCTTCCCCCTTACTCACAGAATAACATGCGGGTCTCCGCTCTGCCTGATAAAAGAGGGAGCTGACAGCGCTTTGGAGAGAATGCGTTTTAAGATACAATGCTGTCTGTGGCTGCCATCAAACGTCACTCTAGGAAGCGGAATTCATGCGCCGCTTGTTGCGCAAAAAAAAAAAAAAAAAACCCCTGCAAGCACCATGCTTCCTGCATGTGATCAGCGGAACCACGCCTCTTTAAAGCAAGGCACGTGGACTTTGACATGGTCCTGCCCTTCAAGCAGACTGCTCACACAAGTCATAAAAGTGACGAAGCCAAAAGCTTTATCCCCTTCAAGACGAATTTTAAACAGCTGCTTTAATGGCGTGTTTAAGAGAAGAAGTTAACTTCTCCTCGGTTTATGGTTCAAAAAAAAAGAAAGAAAAAGAAAAAAAAAATTGGGTATCTCACTTGTGAATAAGCAGTTGTCTTTCAAACACAGGTATTTGCTCATCACAAATTAATTGTCTCTGAATTTTCAAACAACAAAATGTTCACCTCTAACCTATTTGAATTTTCATAAAACTTATTTTCAATTTATACCTTTGAACTTCTGGTTTTGTTTGGAGTAAACCAAATATCCTGCTGATTAACACATAAAACCACTAGTGAGGATTTAAAATTCACAAGCATTTTTGGTAAATATTAATTCATATTTCTGAGTAGAAATTCTAACAAATAAAAAACATACCTCTACCTTTAAAAAAAAAAAGCCTATTCTTAGCTTGTAAAAGTAGTTAAATTTTATCCAGTTATGAAAATTTTGCTTATATGGATCATACTCCACTTTAAAAATAATGAAAAAATCCTCCAAAGCACTCAATTCTGATAAAATGATGCTGAAATAGTAACCTAATAAACTTTAAAATCTATATGCTAACCTTAAATTTCTAATACTTTTGGCAATAAAAGCAATGCTATAACTAGTTAAAGCTGTATACAGGATTTATAAATGTATTTTAACAAGGTGTAGTGTAATCCTGACATTCTCAGCTAAGATCCACTGTTTATTTCCAAGCACTGGTTCGGGATTAAGAGAGTTCTCTTTATAGTACGTTTGTCTTTAGCATTTACTCATCTAGTTAAAGCTACATACAATTTTGCTAAAAATCTATTTAAACAGGATCGTATGTAAACCTTTTCCCTTTACACAACTAAATGTCTTGCTCATTGGCAATGACTGCCTCACATTTAAAACAAAGACTTGGACAAAATTTTCCTACCCTTCAAAAATTGTCCTTTGATAATTTGACAATTGTACCCTGTCTTTCACCATCGGTTGAAAGACAGGATAAATCCAACACAGGTCGCCAGTCCATTGCATTAATTGTAGGCCATTATTGCTACTACTCAGTAAAATCATTCAAAGTTTGAATTAAAGATAAATCCTAAAATATATTAAAATAATTCATTTATCATCTTAACTAAGGACAACAGTGATGATTCAAAGTACTGTGAAAAACCGTTATTAAATATGTCTGATCAAGCAGATGAAAAATGAAAGTGACAGCAATAGAAAAAGGCTCTGTCTTTCTCTTTGCCCCAAACTTGAATATCAACAGCATAATAAAACCTCTGAAATATGGCATTTGGTTTTGGTTTGTCGCACCAACAGAAGGAGTGACTCCCCTCTGGTTACCCTTTTCAAAACTTCAGCAAATGTTCAGAAGGAGTGGATGAATGTGTAAGTAGCAACTTGAGAGTAAAGTAACAACAAATAACCAGAAGTAAACCTCCTTATGAAGATCACATTCATGCCTTGGAATGTTGGCCATTTTATTTTCAAATGTTGTTAGAGTTTATTGAGGTATGTTATCATTAATTTTCTGTGGTTCTGCAGGAGCTTCCAGTGAGTTTGGGATCATTTAGCAACTTGGTTCTTTGTCTCTGTTGTAGATTTGATTGTTTGCGTGGGCATACTATACTAAATGATCCAAAAAGGGGATAATACTGTCAGATAGATAGCCTCCTACTTTATTCCAGAATAACGTACTCTAAAGATAATTTGGTATCAGTGTCTGGAAAGTGTCAGAGTCCTGTGACTGATAGCCTAATCATCAAACCCCATCACTGTGTCTTTAGTTGTTTAATAGTGCTGTTAGAAATTAAGTCCAACATCTCCACTTTGGTCTTCTTTGTGCAATGCACATTACCATAGCAGTCTTGGGGTCTGTCCAGCTGCAACTACTCAGATTTAGCCATATGGTTTTAGTCTCTCTCTTGTTCATTAATTTAAAAATGTAACACTCTAAAGGAGGCCTCCAAAATCTGAGATATATGTGGGGAGTTTTTTTCAGTTCCTCTATGTAAGGCCTCTAAGATACCGCATGGCGAATATACATGGGTGATTTTTTTCTTAAAAGTTTAGCTGTTGTGCTCAATATTTTTATATTTCTCGCTGTCAGAATAGATTAATTGAATGGTATGAAATTCCTCCATTCATTTAGCTGATTTCTTTCCAACTTGACATTGTGATAGCACAAACTACATCAAAACAAACGCGCACAAAGAACTATAGTAAATGTATAGACTTTCTTACTTGTTGATGATCAATCAATCAACATTTGCTACTAAACCTTGTAATTAAGATGGAAGAATAAAAAATATACTCTTTTTGCTGAACTTTTGCTGCTTTTTTATCAAATACATGGCTCCTAATATCACATTTTTTAAAAATACTTTTCTTCAAACATAGGAGACTATGAATTACTTGTTACTTTTTAAATGTAGAACAAATGCAATATATCAAAAATGTCTTGTCTCTCTTGCATATTTAGCGAGTTTGCTCGGTTTGTTGTGACTATTGTCCAGGATCAAAGCTTCAACTAATCTGTTCACCTCAAGACAACAAATCCACAGAAAGTACAGCACACTAAATAATAAAAATATGAAATGTCAAAAGGAATCAGTTTTCATGTTTCCATTGCAGCCGTCCTGCATGTAAGTCATCAAGATAATCATGATGTAACTTTTGGAGCTGTGCTGTGCTGAAGGCTGGCTTTTTGAAAGAAAGCCAGAATGAATATCTTACTGCCAAGTGAAGAGGCCAACTTTCATTCCTTCTGCTCAGCTTCGGTTCCTCCAGATCTCCCTGACCTCCTGACTCACTGCAGTATGACAGCATGAACCCCAGATTCAAATGTATCGCCTGTTGCATGCTCAGCAACAAGGCTGGAAAAGTAAAACGTGGGTCAAAGTCATCTAAAAAATGGAAATGTGAACAGCGTATTTGGTACCTGAAGTATTGAAAAGAACATGAAAACATGTGCCCCTGCAGTAAGAATGATCAGATGAGACTAAAAATTAACTCTAGCATTCATGCAAAATTATATGTGTGTGGGAAAACTAAAAGAAGAGTGGGCAAATATTTTTGTCGGTGAAAAATTTGACCACAGACTAAAAGCTGGCACACTCTAAAAGATCTTCATGACACTGAAAGGGGTTCCTTAAAAGTTTTAAAGTGACATATGCACACCATACTTTATACACACTTTAGATTTTCATTTGAAAAAAATAATCTGAAAACAATTAATTATTTTATTTCCCCCTAACTGTACATTTCATTTAAGTTTGTGGTTGAAATGTGACACAACGTGAATCAGTTCAAGGTTGTAGATTTTCACAAGAATAAGTTCAGACATCATGCAGCATACAGAGATAAAGGTTCACTAAGAACTAGTATTTGATTCCATCCAAAAGGGCGCAAGGACAAGGCTGATAGTGCCACTTTAATTTTTGAGTTAAAATGAATTATGCTGCTGTCACATTGCTGAGAAGGCGACGGGGTAGGTTGTGTCGGATGCGAAGTGCGTAAGCATGCCCGCCGTGATCAGATGATTGATTAGGCTGACACTGGCTCAGAGGTGTAACACTGCTCTATTTTTCTCCCTCATTATGTAAGGCTATATTTCAAATCAGGAGCACACTAGAGGAAGACACCAGAGACACGAGACAGGACACCCTTCAAATAAAAAAAGTTTATCAGAAAACCGCCAAGGAGACTGAAGAGTTTCACTTCTAATCTTGTCATGGCTGTCATAGTAGAGCAGATAAAAGGTTGGCTGCGATTTGACAGCTTTACCTGTAGAGAGAGAGAGAGAGAGAAAAAAAAACACTAGATTTCTTAATAAGCACAGAATGATATGTATTTAATCTAAGAAAAAAAAATATTCTAACTAAAATATTTTACATTTTTGAATTCAGTGATTTTTGTAAAACAACACACACATATTCAGGAAGTCACTTTTTTAAAGAAAGTGTTGCTTTACAAATTGGATTTCAAAACCCAGAACCAGCAAGCACACAGTTCTTTGCATGCTTATGAGCAGTGCAGAGTGGCAGAGTGTAATGAAACAGACATATTAATGGCTTTTCACTTATTCATGTGTCGAAAATGAAGAGGCTTAGCCACATTTTGAAATGGTTGACAGAATAAAGAGCCAACATTGGGGGAATGATTGTATTTATGATTTCAGCTTGACAGATGGATGTATCAAGAGAGTGAGTGAGTGACATGTTTCTGATGGTTCAAAGTGTTAAACGATGTGATGTATGGCAACATACAGGAGCAGTGGGGCTGCCGCTCTTCTGTGCTCTCGCTTTAGGAGTCTTGTCTCTTCACCGCAAGGATATGAGAGGCTAATCAACAGTCTTTGCCGTTATTTCAGAAAAAATGGAAAAAGAAATACTGCATGCCGTATACAAATATCATGCGAAAAAAGTGAAATATTTAACAGCAGAAAAGCTTATTGTAGGACAGGATTCTGCAGTCGCCTCACTCACAGTGCTTCCTCAGAGACAGCACCACTAGCACCACCTAGCAGTGAATTTGACCACAATATTTAACTGTGTCCACATTCAGCTTCAGATTACTAACATGTAGATAATAGAATAGAACCTTAGAAAAAGAATAGAATGAAATAGAAAAAATCTGAATAGAATAGAATGAATAATAAAACATAAAAGACAAATCCTAAATTAAATATTACCTTTTGTAAAAAAAAGTTATATAAGAATATGGAAAGATCTGTTTAGAAAGATTGTGATTAAGCATTATGCAATGCAATAGATTACATTCTGCTTTCACTTTTCTAAAAAGCTGCAATTAAGTCCGTCGGTTGTTGACCATTTTGATCCAATTTATATACAGAAATGCATATGGACTGAAGAATTGATCTCAAATTTTATTTACAGCACCAATCAGTATTATACTACTGCATTATTTTAATAAAAAATGGAGTTGGAAAAACAAATGAAATTGATATTTGTTTTCCAGAAATTGTTTCATTGTCTGCTTCTTGTCCAGTAAGGCATGATGAAAAGGAAGCTATAGCTGTCACACTGCATTGCTTCATGCCTCGTCAGTTGCAAGATTACGCACTAACACAGTCTATGGTTGAACATAAACTATGACAGCAAGAACTCCAAAATAGTCAGCGGAGAATGAATTATCTCATAATAAAGAAGAAATAAAGATTGGCATGTTAAAGCGAGAGGCTTTCTGACTGAGAAAGAATTGACTCATGGCATGTACATGGAGTTCATACAACAGGGGACTGGAGTGATTTTCTCAGTTAAAAGTCAGGAGGTGAAAAATGGCGCGGTTATTTGTGCCTGACAGAAGTTAAGAGCTTTTCCCTGAGGCCCACAGCTTCCCAGCTGACCGCCAGGCAGCCTCCTCGTCTGGCGTCCGCTCACCTTGTAAGATCACTCGTCTGCACGGGCTCAGTGGCAGCCTGTGTCTAACATAAGAAGTTCCTTTTGTCATTCTTTTTGTAAGCCTAAAGATCTGTGCTTATATGTTTTTTTTTGTCCCTATGTGTAAGATGTACTACATATATATGTTTCCTTGTCTTTTTTTTTTCTAAGATAGAGCACCCTGGCAATTGCAGTGGTTGGAACATCAAGGTTACCTGTGTAATTAGATAGTAACATAATAGCTTCATGAATTTTTAGACTTATTAGAGGATCCAGTGTGGCATAAACAGCTCCCACAGGAATAGATCAAATGGGTGTCTGGGGAATGAAGATCTCCATTGAATAGGTTATGCTTCCAAGGTTCATTGGACACAAAACAATATGCGTGGTGGAATACTTAAGAGTATTACGAACACAGAACAGTAAAGTAAGTTTACCTGTTACTCAATTTTGACTATTCTTATTGCCTGATAACCCTTCCTGGCCATGTAATAAATCAGGCTAATAGCATGTGTCTTTTGCGGCAAATTTGTGCCGCAAAAGAGACAAAGTGAGATATTCCTCCACTTTACCGAATGGCTTTATTGACCTAATGACACAACAGACCCCATCCAACTCAAGTAACTCAGTCACCAAAACAATTTTGAGGACCAAACAGTGGGTGGAGAAAAGGAACAGCAACACTTTCAACAAGTTTATAACAAATAATAAGTGACAGTTTAAAAAGAATAAATTTATTATGTGCAAAAAATGTGATGCGATGTGAAAATCTAGTGTTTCTTTTTTACAAAAACTACATTTGTTGTAATGAAAGTATTTACCCAGACTTTCACACATTAATTTTAACACAATAACATGGGAGAACAGCAATTAAAAGAGATTGCTAATGATTAATCATTGCCAATCATTACCTTTTGGACACAACTGAAGTACTTGGAGAAAAAAAATCTTTTGTCGCACCCAGAAATGTAGCTGCATGTACTCGTCCTATGTTGACATCTTCTAATTGGAACTAAATAATTACGGTAACTAAATTGTAATTAATCTGGCGGTTATATGTAACTACTTGTTCAGACCACTTTTACAAACCGTTGTCTATTCATTAAATCATTTCTACCCACTTGAGTTTAGTTTGTTTGTTTGTTTTTTTCTTTAAGTGGAACATTAGATATTAAAGAACATTGGTAATTCTTCTATCAGATATATTAATCCCAAACTTGTACACTGGCTTGTTCTAAATTTAAAATTTAAATTAATCTTCATGTTTAAAATAGTATGTGGTGGTCCATAAGAAGTTATTATTAAGAATAAATTCAAACAAAATTCAACAACAAGGTCCCAGATAAAATAATATGAGAAGGCCCGGCGTGGCACAAGCCGCATCTTTTGAGCAAATCACAAGAGACACCTGTACTATCTGATGCAATCTTTGGTCATTTTGAAGACAAAATGCTTGTAACAACATAATGGGCAAAACATTATTTTCAACTCATCTGTCTCAAAACACCACAATTCACAACCTAAATTTGCAGCAAGCTATGATGAAAGTAACACTGCGGCTCACTGGCCACTGATCCTCCCCGACAGTCCTTGCCGGTCCGACATTACTGTGAGGTCTCTGATGCCGGGCGGTTGCAAATTTAGCCTTTAGCTCCATGGTAGTGTAAATCACAACACTCAGGAAGACAAATGTCAGAACACATGTTGGCAGTCTGTGTCTTTGAGCAGAAGATTCCTTTAATTGGGTGTGCAGGGACCAGGTCCAATCCCCAGCAACCTCCTCTTCCTCCTCATTCCTTGCTCTCCCTCTCTCTTTGCCTTTCTCTCAGCACACTAACAAAAGGCAGGGAGATAAAACAGACAGCGACAACCCATCCCTACTTTGTGCCATTATAGAACAGACACACTAGGGGTAAAGAGGTACGATGCTGAACATCAAGGAGAGCTTTATATAACTCCCTTTTTATTCAACTTGTTTCATGTTTATTTTACTTCTCCAAGCTATCATGTCTGATTGACACTGCTCCCTGTCATAACAACCATTACCCATCGAACCAGCATATGGAATACAGTGATAGCTTCTGGATATATTTGTCTGAGTTTAGGAAAATGTGTAAAGAATCAAAAATGCTCTCCAAAGTGTGTTCGGTGTCATCTCATCATCTGTGTTATGATTCCACCCTTCCCCTTCCTCTGTTCGTGCACACTCTGAACCTCAGCAGTGGGAGAAGAGATCATAAAGAATAGATATTCAAAGGCTTTAGCACAAAAAGACTTTCCTCAAAGCTTGTGTCTTTCTGGATATGAGGGGCAAGGAAGGGTGAAATGTCCAAACAGAGGAAGCGCAGAGCTCACGTCTGCAGATGTAGTTTTAGTCAAAATGAATTTGGTGTCATTTTAAAATCATGAGGTTTGGGGAAACTTATAATTATACATTATTTGTTGTCTGAACCTCTTTTCAACCCCAAAGTTTTCAACTTTGACAACACTGATGTTGAGATAAATATATGTTCAGCTTCTTCCTATATTCAGTGGGTGGGAAAAACTGAGTTTCCTTATTAATTTAACATATTAATAGAAAAAAAATGTAGTCCCACAAAAACTACATTTTTGTGGGACTACAAAATGTAGTCCCACAAATCTATATGTTTGTATCATCTATATGATACAAACTTATAGATGTTTGTATCATATAGATGATACAAACATCTATATCAAACTGTTAGTCAATCTCACCTTAAAAAGACAAACATTACCATTAAGAACAAACAGTCACCATACTAGCCTTTTTAGTGACACTTTGGTCAAACACATCACCCCTTTATCCAGAGGGTGATGCGTTTATTTTAACAGTCAGCAGGAGAGCTGCATTATTTTCCTCCATTTGTGCAAACTGGTTATCTGTGAAACTTCCTCAAAAAATGTAACTTCCTATAAGTGCAATTCACCCATCAATAATTCATCTGCATATGCTTTTCTCTTTCAATTTAAAATGTCTGTTATAAAATAATAAGTATAAATATGATTCGTCCTGCTAATTCTTTTTATTATGGTTAGGCTGGAGACTTGTTAGAAATAAGTGGAAATCCTTATAATGGGGAATTGTGGTAGAGCAGCCTGGAACTAATAAATGCATGGACTAGTTTTCTGAATTGCCCTGAGACAGGATGTTCCTATTTTGGTGACATTGCACAGGTGAAGTAAGGAGGCCCCAGAAAGTTGCTTCATGTGCGAGTTAGAGGACAAATCCTGGTCAAAATTAACTTCTGTGTTCCTAACAGCACTTTTGGAGGCCAAAGCCAAATAAGTAAAGGGATGAAAAATGTGTTTTCTCAGTTGCTGATATCGAAAAGATAGCAACCAATTCTGACAATTAACCCAAATTGAGTCAAAATGCATCAGACTACACTTCCAGCTCTCAATGTGCAACAGACTGATGCTGCTGCCAAGAGATTCCAATAGTAAGTTATGTGCCATATTTAATATTATTGCATTTATATAAATTGAGTGTATTGTGTTGCTTTTCCAAACCCTGCTGAAACTCTTTTCCTGCAATCATCAGACATGTGATGCACATCATTTCTGTTTGTTTAGGCAAGGCCCTGCAGAGCAGCAGGGAGCGGCGGGCCATGAGCTGCACAGCACCACTCTAATGAGCAGAGCTGGACGGAGACAAAGAGAGTCTGGACTGTGTTCAGCATCTCTGCCCATTATTTGGCTCTGGTCCAATACACAGAAATTAATGCCTGTTCCTTTCATTAACTATATTTTCATGTGTAGTGCTCAGTCCACAAAGGCAGTATAAACTTTAATTGGGTTGCACTAATTGTTCTTTTTTTTTGAGTAGATTTGTTGTTATCTTAAAAAGTCACTGATTTGATGTATTAAATGTATTTAAATGAAAAATGCCATCACTCATCGTGAAAGGAGTTTTTTTCAAAACCTTAAAATTCCTAAAATAAATGTAGTTAACGTAATAAGATGCTTCGATCCAACTCTGGTTGTGTGTTTAAATAGATGCTTGAACCTCTGCCTCAGTCTAAAGTGTTTTTCAGCCTCCTACAGGTTTTCCTACATGATTACTCTGTTTTTAACTCCATCCATCTTTCCATCGCCGTTTCCCTTTCCCTTCGAAGAAAAACATTTCCACAGCGAGATTCTGCCACCACCACAGTGGGGATGACGTGTTCAGGATGATTTGCACTCTTAGAGTTTTCACATAAATAACGTTTTGAATGTAGACCCAGTAATTCAGTTTTGATTTTATCTGACAACTCCTTCTTCTACATGTTTAGATTTACTTTGACTTTTTTTATTCCAAAAGTTGCTTTCTTATCACAATGCTTCCAAAGGGGAACAAACTTCTGGAGTGCACCAGTAATAATTATCATGTCTACAGATTTCCCATATGTGGGCTGTGAATTCCTGCAGCTCCTCCAGAGTTACCATGAACATCTGGACCTCTTTTCTAGTTATTGCTCTCCATGCCAACCTTTAGGAGGATGTACATTCTGTAAAAAGAACATTTATAAAATCATAAACTAATTTATAATAAATTGTAAATTGATCAATAAACCAATTTACAATTATGTCCTATTTTGTGATGCAAAAAATTTTTACACAATTTATCATTTAAATCTACATTAAAGTTTATATTTGTATTCCATCAGTATATTTTCAAGGCAGTGCATGCACTGTGTGTCATATTTACTATGAATGTTTCTTCTGTATTAAACAGAGTTTTTGGATAGGTAACCTTTTTCAGATCTTTTTGAAACCCTTTTCTCTTTAAGTTGAAGTGTTACCAAGGTTGAAACTCCATTTTTGAAACTCCGTGGGCTGCTAAACAACAGTCTAAAAATCAAAGTGACTAAAATAGACAACCTATAAAGAAAATTACATAGAGGAAACAGTCAAAGGTGCTGTTTTCCCCAAGGTTTTCGAAAGCTGGAGATGTTGACAGTAATGTTCGTCTTCAACATAAAAAACAAGCCTCTTCTCTTTTTCCTAAGTGGGTTTTCCCCCCCAACTAGACCCCATAGTGAGCAGCAGGCACCTTTTATTGATCAACACAAAGTCCCAAATAAATGAGTGCAGAATGAGAACTATGCTCCAGGGAGCTCAGGGGAGCTGGAGCTCCATAGGTTCCCATCAATTTTAATCACTTCACTAATGAAGAGGCTTCTCTCTGTTGGACGTCCATAACTCACGTTGCCAGAGCTCTCTCCACCACCTCAATCAAATCATTCCACACAACCCGCTCTTCATTGCAACACTAATGACCTTTTCAAAAGTAAACAATGTCCACATTAATATGGCTGAAAAATCTGCTAGGCATGAGTAGAAAAGTTAAGTAACTTGCAGAAAGAATGTCTGCAAAGGATTTTTAAAATTATTTCACACAGTCAACATTTTAATGATATGCTGACAGCTTTCATACAAGGAATCTTTCCAATTATTTAACATAATTCCTTTAGAAAAAGAATTACCTGCATGAGCTTCAAATGTGTTTAAAATGAGTTTAAATGTTTGAGACTATATAGCCAATATAAAAACAAAATTATTCTTTGAATAGTATCAAGGCCACCTTGGGCAGCCACAGCTGATACCTCCCACACTCACTATTATTTTCACACTTGTGTGTCTGCTTTTGTGATACAAAAATCTTTAGAAAGTCTCAGTTTGTGAAGATCAAATTAAAACCTGTTGAGGGGGCAAATAGTATACTGATAAGTTAGATTTTTTTTATGTGGCACACATGCCAAAATTGTCTTCTTTTCTGTATATTTAGCAACTACCAACAATTCCCACATCAAAAACTGCCACTGTTAGGTAGACTAATATTAAACAGTAATTAAAGCTTTCTGTCTGCAAGTGTAATTAGTTGTCATAATTGATATATTTAATACACTTTTTTCACAACTTGGAATATAATGCTTCTGCATCTTAATTACATGTTTTTTTTTCAATCAGTAAAAAGCAAAGTAAAATGAAAAATGGAACTCATAACTAGAAATATTTTTGAACGCTCTATGTGTTATTCCTTTTTATCAGTCTTTTTGACCCTGCAAGTATATGAGAAGTTATTGAAACTCCATGAAGCAATGTCTCATGAACACGCACACACCTCTACACACAGACACACATGCAATCATATTTTACTTCTTGTGACGTCCAAAATCTTTCTCCAGCATCTGCTCCGCTCACTGTAGGTAAGGGGAAAAATCCATCACCTTCCCCCTGGGTTTGCATAAGCTTCTCAGAAAGGTGAGTCACTGCCATCGGGTCGATTTGTTGCCACGTTCTGGGATTTGCTCTGTCTTTTCAAATTTGATATTTGAACTCTCTTTTCGAAGTCTCTTGGCAAAGTATCGTGTTTTGAACCTGGGAGATGTGATCCAGAAATTAAAAAACAATATGCCATTGTATTTTCTGTACTGAGATATATTTTCTTTAACTTTATTTTAAAAACCCTTTTTAACAATCACACGTTATGCTTTACGAGCTCAACAAACATGGCACAGGGACATCTAAAAGAAATGAAAGCTAACAAACACAATTTGCCTAAATTCCTCTGTGGCATGGCTATTATGTGGAGACATTTGCTCTTAGAAAACACACGGTTTAACTGGAGTACTCTCTGGGTGATCTCTCGACTGAAACACATTAAACTCGCTGTGATTAACAGTGTGCTTTCAGTGCCCACGGTGAACATTGATGTTTGATCTCTCATTTGTGATGTAGCACATGAGGTCCTTCTTTGTTTGTTGCTGTTGTAGCCTGTGGGCACGGTGTAGCTATGTGGGCAGGAAGGGGCAGCGGGCCAAGTGGACAGAGGCGCTGCTCTCGTCCTGCAGCTGGCCTGGCCTGCTTGACATGTGCTTTAAAGAGATAGTTCATGATGTTTTTTGGTGAGGTTTTGCTAAAAGTTATAAGCACTTATTATCTCATCCCTATAAATACCTCTCTTGACATTGTCATTTAATGTATGCCCAAATTAGTTAGTTGAGGAGGTTGTAATAGTCATTTCAACAATGGCTAAGATTAAAATGGACTTCTACCATCTTAAAACAATTCTAATCTCAAACAAACACCACAGGGGATTCTATAAATTACTTCTTAATGAACCCCTCATCCACCACTGCATTTGCATTGTTAATTATCAGCTGTATGCTGATGATTATACAGACAATGAAGTTAGGTGGCAGTGCATCATCAATGATCTTCCTGTGTGAAACAACAACAGCACAAAGCAAATTACAGGAGTAAAGGAAGGATTGGCCTCTGGGACACCCAATCTTCATTATACCTTAATTTGTCCTAATTTGGGCAAATCATATTTTTATCTATATATCTATGTAACTCTTTAATATGGTGATCTATTGGTCTTTGTGTTCTAGTTATTCATTTTTTTTGTAATTTGATCACCTGTTGTTTACTTTTGGCGTAGTTAGTTCTTTATTTGTTTTAGATCCCACTGTGTTCTTTTGAGGTTAATTAGTTACTTTTCTCCAGCTCATTGGTTTAGTTTCTCACTCAGTTGCTTGGCATTGTCTTAATTAGTCTCATCTGTTTCTCATGTCACTTAATCATCAGCCCAGCTGTTAAAAGCCTGTATGTTTCATTACCTCTTCATCAGATACCTCTGTTGTCAGTTTCCTGTTACCTTCCATGATGGTTGTCTGGTTGCATTTTTCTGTACAATACATTCCATTCTTTCCACAGACATAAAAACTAGCTCAAAGCTCAGATATATTTTGTCTTCTAGATAAGCTGACTAAAAGAGCTATTAATACCATTAACTTTTACTTTAGAGAAGTACTTCTGAATTTTGTTGTTTCCATTAACCTTTTCTAATGTGATACTTTAAAACATAGATAGAAACAAAGCTACACTAGCTAT